>VZRW01025868.1:21884-41069 GCA_013398125.1 Aegotheles bennettii
GGTCCCGGTCCCGGTCCGAGGCGCTGCTGAGAGCGCAGTCTCCTATTAAAACCCACAGCGGACCCTCTCGACACACGAGCGCCCCGTCTGCGGCGAACCCGGGGGCGTTCGGCCTGCGGGAGTGCCCTGAGGGGAGGGCGGGAGCGGGGCGAGAGGAGAAGGGAGCTGCCGCCGGCTCTCGCTCCTCTCCCCGCCTCCTCTCCCTCCACTCCCTCTCGGGACCCGCTCCCCGAGGCAGCACAGGGTGTGAGAGGGGCTCAGGGGAGCCAGGTCCTGACACCCCCCCTCCCCCCCCCTTCACACCTCAGCGGCTGAAGGGGAGGAACGAAGAAAAGCCAAATTTGTTCGTGAAGGTGGAGGAAAACCGCGATTTTAACTTCTTTTTCCTCCCCAAACAGCGGCACTCTTCTTATTTATGCAGCGTTTTGTACTCACGCCTCTAGTAACACAAGGCACTTCATAAATACCAGCCAGAAAACCTCATTTCCACCTTATTTCTTATGACACTGGTGGGCCATTCTAGGCGGGGTTGTGATCCAGCAGCAGCACATTTTACAAGGAAGAGAAGCAAAGTTTAAGAGCCCTTTCCCGAGCCTATTTTCCTATTTTCGCCGTGGATACACTCGGTATATTAGATCATTATTCACTTTGATCTTTAGCTTTGAGGCTTTACATAGCTTCCTCATTAGACCCTCGGTGTTTCATCAATGAATCTTCCGTGACAAAAGCCCAAAGGAAGCCAGACCGACCATTCTCTGTAGCAAAGCACAAAGGCAAAACAGAGGAAAATTGCTAAAGCACTGAAGCCAAAATCATAATGCTAAAGTAACACTTTCTCTGTTGGTTTTAAACCAACATTTGCTGGGAAATCCAACAAGAAACTTTAGGTGATAAGCTAAAAAGACTACTGAAAATATTCTTATCTCTGTGAATCAATCACACATTTACTTTTGCATTTCATGCAAAAAAAAAAAAAAAGGCTTGCCATGTATCTCACTCATATCCTGGCAAGATGGGGAGGAAAAAAAAGCTCTGAAAAAAAGGCTAACATGAGAAATCACTCGAAGCTTGGAAGCCGAGGTTAAGGCTCCCTTCTCAGAATTACATGTGCTTTTTCACCCTGAAAACAGAAGGACTATATATTAAGGTATCTTATTTCTTGTTGTAGTTTGCAGACTGGAATATCTCATAAACCAATGTCTGATATGTTACAATATGAAATATACTTCATTTACATTCTCTCTACAACTGTTCCAAATAAATCTTGACCCGGGGCTAACAGAAACAAATTTACAAAGTTATGTTTTAAAAATTCTCCTGTATGACATCAAGCTTATGGATACAGCTAAAACATACGAGCAACTGGAAGGAGTTGGATTACAATGAATGTTTTATTTCAACCTTCCATATACATCTTTATATAAAAACTTTTGAAATGCAGCCATCTGTTGTGAAACAGACAGACACATACAACTTTGACACAGAACGATATGTGGGAGTGTAATCTTTATTGAAAGACCCGGAGCAAGATAATCCCTGTTTTAGCCAGTAAAGTAAAAGATGTATTTAAAGACCCTCTACAGTATACAGGACCTCAGCCAGAGAGGTAGCTGTATTATTGCAAATGGTGTGGAACACAATGTACCTTTCTTGGAAAGAGTCATATTCTGATTATAACTGATTAAATAAACATTTGGTGTTTCAAGAAACCACGGTATTTCTTCCCAAATAAAACCAATTCCCTGTGGTTTACAATAGAGAACGAATTACTGGATGCCTGAAGACTTGTTTCTCACTAGGTCTGCAGCAACATAGGAATTACAAAATTACCCACATTTTACCCTATTGTTCAAACTCAAACCTGCACATAACAAGTGTAGTGTATTGTTTTATCCAATGAAATTCTCTAGGATCTAATAAGAGGACAGAAAGAATCATAGAAAGGACTGAAAGGATGGGAAATTATGAGCCTCAGGCCATCAAAAGCAGCCTATGATGTGGAAAAGTGGGAAAAGCCTGCCGAGTGTAGTTCTTACTGTCCAGGAAGGGCAGGAAACACCAACTTTTTAAGGATTGGTTGCTTTCTTGCTACTGAAATCTATGCAAAGCTTGCAAAGCAGCTTGATCAAGAAACTGCCCAGTAAACATTAGCATTAGTATTCACAAACATTTAAAAGTCATGAGTCCAAACTTTTAAAATTCATGATTTAAATGTGTTTATACCTACTCTCCAACAAACTGAGTATTATATTTTTTCACATGTACACTCTGCTGTCTATGTGCAGTGGTGGTCTCGGGAGTTTGTTTTGGTGGGTGTACATCCTTCAGGACTAATGGCCATTACTTCTCTTAAAGCATCAGTTGTCTCACCAGATAGTGTGCCTGCCTATTTATAAGCAAAAATCGTAGATGCCAGGATTAGTATTCCTACTTAGTAGAAGCATTAGGACATGTTAGTACCTTCACTCTTAGGGGTGAGATTCAGTTTCTTCTTGTACCTTTTGATGCAGCCAGTGGGATGTCTGAGGACTACATGTGAAGAGACTGAAACCGAGCTGCATCTTCTCTTTGCTCCATAGATTCTGTACAACTTTCTTGCAGTTACATTTTCCTTATTTGCTGGGTCAGCATAACAAGCAGTATTTTCATTATTAAGTCTTTGCTACTAATATTGTAAGTACACTTAAATATTCATAATTTTGCTTAAATTACTGTCCACTCTTTTTTTTTTGACTACTGCTGTTCCATTTCTTCAACAACCATATTAAGCTACCACTGACCATGGCAGACTTCACATGGTTCTAATGTAGTTCTTGCCTCTGATTTACAGGGTCTGGATTTAAAGCTCAGACCATAACAGACTGTTATGGAATCATTATTTATTTGAGACTCCAGCTCATTAAGATGCACACAGCTGAAGACCTATAGAAGCAGGGTCTATTTTGGGAAATAGTTTGTCACAAATACCACATCTAGTGAATATGTCCTTGATGTGACTCACCACAGTTCTGATTAGCATGTTGCTAAGTAGGTGCTGGCTTCCTTAGTATTCCAATGTATCACTTGCCAATTTCTATTAGGCACATGGCAATTACCATTGCACTCCCTTCTCAAGTATTCCTGGGGCCGTTTCTTTTTTTATATACTTGCATGTGGGTTAAAGTATGAAAAAATAGACAAGAGTATGCTGTCATACCAAGACATCGATCATGAACCATTCTCAAAAGCTCTGGATGCTTTCTTCTAAAAATTCATGGCTTTCTCTTTCATGCCTCTTGCCTCATAGTTCGAAGGTTAGGCTATTTTTGTCCCCGATGAAACTTATGTCATTATCAGCTATGTTATGATTGTTTCTTTTAGAGGATTTGTTACATTTTTTCCTATAGTGACTACAAATATGGTGGCAAAGAATTTATATGCCTGGAAGCCTTTTATTTTCCTAATTTCTTCCTGCAAACATGCACCTGTTCATCCGAGTCTCCTATTTGTTTCATACCTTGTTTCTTGGTATTAAATATCAGAAATGGGCTGACAGGAACCTCAGGAAGTTCAGTAAGGGCAAGTGGAAAGTGCTGCACCTGGGTAGGAATAACCCCTGGCAGCAGTACCCGTTGGGGGACACCCAGCTGAAAAGCAGCTTGGCAGAAATGGAGCTGGTGGTCTTGGTGGACACCAAGTTGAACATGAGCCAGCAATGTGCCCTTGCTGCAAAGAGGGCTGATGGTATCCTGGGCTGCATCAGGAGTGTTGCTTGCAGGCGAAAGGAGGTGAT
Source organism: Aegotheles bennettii (assembly GCA_013398125.1). NCBI lineage: Eukaryota > Metazoa > Chordata > Aves > Caprimulgiformes > Aegothelidae > Aegotheles > Aegotheles bennettii. Next base: position 25,657 of record VZRW01025868.1, read on the forward strand.
CCTTATCCTCCACTACATACTGGTGAGGCCACACCCAGACAGATGTGTTCAGTTCTGGGCTCCCCAGCACAAGGCAGACATGGGCATACTGGATAGAGTTCAACAAAGGGCCATGAAGATGTTGAAGGGTCTGGTGCATCTCTCCTATGAGGAAAGGCTGAAAAAATGGCGACTGTTCAGCCTGGAGAAGAGAAGGCTCGAGGGGATCTTATTAATGTATATATATTCCTGCAGAGAAGGTGCAAAGAAGTCAGAGCCGGGCTCATTTCAGTGGTGCCCAGAGACAGGGCAAGAGGCAATGGGCACAAACTGAAACACAGGAGGTTCCTTCTGAACATCAAGAAGCACTGTTTTACTGTGAGGATGACCGAGCACTGGCTGGGGTGCCCAGGGAGGATGTGGAGTCTCCCTCCCAGAATCATAGAATCACAGAATTCTAGGGTTGGAAGGGACCTCGAAGGATCATCTAGTCCAACCCCCCTGCCAGGGCAGGTTCACCTACAGTACATCACACAAGAACGCATCCAGGCGGGTTTTGAATGTCTCCAGGGAAGGAGACTCCACAACCTCTCTGGGCAGCCTGTTCCAGTGCTCTGTCACTCGCACAGTGAAAAAGTTCTTCCTGATATTCACATGGAACCTCCTATGCTCCAGTTTGCATCCATTGCCCCTTGTCCTTGCCCCTCACAGATGTTCAGAAGCCATCTGGACATGGTCCTGGGCAAGTGGGTCAAGGTGGTCCTGCCTGAGCAGGGGATTTGGACTAGATTCTGTATTGTATAACAGATATGCAAAAAAGATTCTTTTAACAATTATATGCCTCATTCAAGTTGTGCGTTTGTATTTTTTATATTGTGTTGCAGAGTCAGCACTGAAATAGCCCAAGATTTATCAGTGTTTTTGTTGAATATGAACTCGTTATGTTTAGTTTCTACTGCTCCTGTGTACCCATATGTGTGATGAAAAAAAACAACCCAGTACAGTATTCACAAGCAACTACTATTCTGATAACCATAATTTTACATTAACGGAGGGCTACTTTTAACTTCTCCTTGTTATGTTTTGGCTTAGAGTCTGTTTCCTTGAATGAGCTAAGATACTACCATGGAACAAGTAAATGACTAAATCTTTCATGTTATAGAAAACATCATCTGTGAAATCATTCAGACTGTGATCCCAATACCATTTTCATTCTTTCCTCCCCAATTACTCTAGATTTCTGCCAGTCTTAGTCATCATCTTCATTATGTTCTTCAGCTCTTGTAAGAAGAAAATATTTTTACTTGCTTCAAGCACTGACTCTGGAGACATAGATTTGTCTCTATTCCTAGACATAACCAAAGTGATTAACACCAGTTTCCATCAAGTGTAATTGAATTTTAGGTTGCATCTCCTTGTATCTTGTGTATGTGACATTAGGTTTTTGCCATAACTTTGTTGTTGTTTCAGTGTAGTATCAATCATGGTTAATTCCAAACAGTCTTTCTAGTATATCATTGCATCTTCCTTGAAAATCTCATGTACAACAGTCATTGATAAAAAGCATTTTTTCTGGAATGCTACCTTTCAGAGAACTGAAAAGTGGGTTGCTATGCTCTGCCTGGCCTGCACTCCTGGTGTCCAGGTAGAAAACGTAGTACACAGAATGTAGGGTTTTGTTCACCACCTTTCTCATTATATCCATGTATGTCATGATCCAGAGGACTTATTTCTTTCTGTTAGGCATTATTGCTAATGGCAGTTGTAACAGGGCACGTAGTCCTGGAACTGCATGCACAAATACCTTGACCATATGAAGTCCCTGTAGGCATCATGATGAATTCTATTTTCTCTGCTCTGAAGTATTTTGTAAGATTAAAAGAATCTTTTCCAATTTTGTTTTAAATAAGGTGCAGTGATTTTGCAGCTCTCTGTTCCGATATTGGCTTTGTGCATGTATTTATTAAAAATCTGGATTTTGACATTTTCCTTTATATAATTGCTAATACTCACTTCATATAGTTCTAATGATGCAAAAGATATCAGAGTTACCATGCTGTAAAGACTTGTTTTGTGTATTTTTTTCTCTTGTGACGTATTTTGATCTAAGTACTTCTTTACTACTCCTTTCTTGATCCTGTACTGTAACTATAAATGAATGTTGTACTATTGCTAAATTCCCCTGCTAGGAACTTTAGCAAAATTGTGTGCTCTTTACTTTCCTTTTTTCTTGTCTAGAAATTTTTTAGAAATCTAGAAATTTTAGAAATTTAGAAATTTTTCTTGTGTATAAATTCTTGTAAAAGTGGTTTACTTTGTGACTGCCTTCTGGACAATCAACACATGCTGGACAATCAACACGTATTACAAACCTTGATGCATCTGCTCCTCCCACCTACCTCTTTTATTGCTCTGAACGTGGGTGATACCAAACCCAGTACAAGCTTATCTTTGTTATACCCGCCTTCTTCCTGGTTGCACCTCTTTCAGCCCATTGTGTTGTGTGCTAATGAATATTCTCTTTTGTTCTTAGGACACCTTTTTCCAGGGTGAGATTGTTTGTTACTAATTTCTTCTCTTATTTTCAATCCCATTAAAAGCCTGTCTTTCACAGACTGTCTCTCCTAACTACCAAGGCCTCATCAGCCCTAACGTATCATTTGTCTTAGTAAGACCTTGATGTGTCTCACAACATTTATCTTCGTATGGCAACAGAACTCAATTCAGAATCATAATCTGTGTTTTCCTATCTGCTTCTCTGAGTTTAGTGGATATCTGAGCTTTGAAAATACCCGTGTCTTTTTACTTATTACCTAGTGCAACGAGTGGGTATTCAGGGTGAAGAATATTACCTACTCTATCCCTGAAAGAAATCTACTGCATTAATATCTTCTATATACCACTGTTTTCTGCAATATTTCTTTTCTGATCTACCCATGGCCCATTTCTTTCATTATTCTGCATTGAAAATGCTAGATAGTTCTTTTCTTCTGATAATATATCAGAAAATATCATTGTTCAGACTACTCAGATCCTCAGAGAGCCACAGTAAACTAAAGTTATTATATAATAGAGGCCATTTGGTGATGGTAGTTCATTTCATTTGCTTTTAAACAGAGTTAACTCAGACACTAATCATGAAACAGTCTTACAAAAAGCATTTCTGTTAAGGGGGAGAAGAGATAATAATAAAATGTCTTTTTTTCTTTTGGAAAAAAATCCTGTTTAAAATGCTGGAAGATTTTTTTAGTCCAGATGCTCACCTGTACCAGCTGCTTCTGTGAGAATGAGCCAGAACATGCTTCATGAAAACTTTGCAGACTATGATGAGACCAAAGTACACACAAAAATAGTAACACTTTTAAGTGACCTTCGAGAGTCTGCATATCTGAAGTGGGATTATAAAACAAAGCAGCAGCTGTAGGAGAGGCCCAAAGAAACTATTGGGAATAAAGGTGTAAAACACTCTAACCCATTCATCTTTTCTTTAGGAATGGGAGCATGCTCCTTCTCTTACCTTCTACAGGCAAGGGATGAAAGAGGATCAACTCACCATGACAGACATCAAGACTCAGCACCTGCTCAAAGTATACAGGCAAATCAGTACGTGAAACATTGATTTTATAAGTACTCCCACTCTGCCAGGCGTATGTCCTACAAGGGAAGGATCAAGCAGTGCAAAATGTTCTCAGTATCCTATGTTCTTGGTATTTTTTGTCATGCAGAGAGTTAAGGAACAGATCATCAAAGAGTTGTCATCAGAGATTTGCACAGCTCACTAGCACTTGCTGTAAAGGCTAGCGTGTTTTTATGTCTAGCTCCAAATAATGTCATTTGCACTTTTAACATGAAATAGTTCTGTTTTCTAAAGCCCAGTGCTTTCAAGCCACCTATCAATACCAGCTCCACACTGAAATGATGACATGACTGTTAGATATGTATCTCATTGCTTAATTTTGTAATATCACAAAGCAGGTAGCCAATATATGCAAAACAGTTGTTTCGAAAAATATTTCAGCTGTGGATATGTTGACAATTCTTATTAATAGAAAAAGAGAGTATCTATGGTGGCAAGGCAAAGTGGCATCAGCTACTATATCTTATGAATTTTGCCTCACAAGAAAATGAGTCTTTAAATCCGTCACATATAAAGTTTAAATACAGTTCTAATGGAACTCCTAATCATCGTGTTTTGGTCTTATATTTTGAAAGAAAATCTTTCCTTACTTAAACTTAACTTTCTATAAATGTTTTCTATAAGCAAACTAAGTATTATCCCTTTAAGCCTAGAATTTCTTGCTTTGGATGGTAAATAGACTAGGTTACCCCCATTTCAGTAGCACCAATTTAATTTTTAGGTTTTCTTTTATGTCAGACATGAACTGGAACAGGCTGCCCAGAGAGGTTGTGGAGTCTCCTTCCCTGGAGACATTCAAAACCCGCCTGGATGTGTTCCTGTGTGATGTACTCTAGGTGACCCTGCTCTGGCAGGGGGGTTGGACTAGATGATCCTTCGAGGTCCCTTCCAACCCTAGAATTCTGTGATTCTGTGTAATTCTGTGATTCTGTGATTCTGTGAAATTTAAAGTGCCTGCTCTGCAATGTGATACTGGGTTAGAATGGCAATCTTGTGTTCTTTGTAAAAATTATAAATTTTATAATTACATGAAATATATAACCATATATTTATTTCTGTATTTGAGATAAAGTAGTCTGGGTGGAAGCATCAATTAAAATTGTTTATCAAGATTCATCCTTCCATTAATTGTTTCACTGTCACAGGAAAACAATATTTGTATCGTGCATTGTTTAAGTGCTGAGTGGTCACAGACAGCATCAGGTAGCATTCTATGGAAATAAGGAGAGAGAGAGTTATTACAAGTTGTAATAACCTGTTGTCACAACCCCTCATGTTAGTTTTACAGTTATAAGGTGGTATCTTGTTATCTGTCTTACAGCTTCCTTTACTGCGTGCAGTTTTAGGAGTGTATAAAGAGATTAGGTAATTTCAAAATTTCACTTTAAGAGATGAAAATCAGTTTCACCTGCCCTTTTAAAAAAAAAAAAATAATTCCAGGACAGGTTGTAACTGCAGAGAGTGTATTGGAATTTTTATGGCGTAACACAAAAAACAAAATCTACAAGAGTATAAAATCTAGTTACATTTTAAAAACATTTCCAAACACTAATAAATCCCGGGGGAAAGCACTCTGGGAATAGAGTCTGGCAGTTCTATATTAGGAGATTGGCTTTTGAGACTAAAAAGAGCAATTCTAGAGGTTGTCTCAGATTCGTGAGTCCTCAATGTGTTGTGGAAATGAGACAGAACACATAGAATTGGGCAATATAAGAAGAATTGAGAGAGCTGTTGCTTTGGGGGGTGGTAAAAGGAAATATGACTGTGAGTGGAGAAGAGAGGTCACTGGGAAAAAAAATAATAACCTGTTTCTACAAATTATGCCTGAGAATTCACTGGATGAGAATGACCTGATTTCAGATTTTTAATTTAGAACTCAATTGGGAAACAGTAGTTCTGACCATATACTCCCAAATATCACAGCACTTCTCTCCATGTATTAGGTTTTAGCAAAATGAGGGAAAGTAAGAATCAGGACTCTGTCATTATAGTTCAGTATATAAAGTGAAATATTAAGACAAAAAACATGCCTTTGCTTTCCTGCTAAAAAAAATGATTTAAATGTAACTCCCCTCCCTCGCCCAATCATTTTCCTTAATGATTTGGGACATTGACTTAATGCAGTTCTGTGCTTTAAACTGAGAATTAAATTTTTGTCAAAAACAAGTTACTAAAAATCGATAGTTTGAATTTTGTTGATGCACAGTCTTATTTCGGCAGTGAACAGCCATGAATGTAAGCTTGGGTAAGAAATGCTTAGTAAGGCTTAAACTGTATCCAAACACACCTTTCCATAAAAATAATGCAACAATGGGCTAATCCCTCAATTCTGAGGTATTATTCACAGGCCTCCAGATTAATTTTTTTTTTTTTAAATTAGTGGAGAATTAGAACATAATACTTCCCAAGGAAACTGCTTCTGTTTTCTTAAGGAAGCTGTTAAGTTTTATTGCCTTTTGAAGAGTTCGCCTCTTACAGAGTTCAAGTAAAAGTGCAGTGCTTGAAAAGTAGAATATGAATGGGTCTTTTAAATTACCTTGAGAAGCTAAGGATATCTTTATAGCATTAGTAGTTAGTTATTGATGTATACATCCTTAATCTCAACTTTGCTGCTGCAGCAAGTCCCGAAAATTAGCATAGCAATCCTGAAGAACAAATGGGTCCCTAGCTGTAAGTTTCTCAGCTACTGATTTTTTCATTCATTACTGTGATTTTTTTTTCTGGTGTTTTGCCACAGATCTTTTGTTCACATAATACAATACACAATTAAAATAATCTCATTTTGTATTTGTTTTTCAATAAACAGAATGTGTTACACAAATGCGCCATATTCTTGGTTGCATTATAAAACAAATACAAGGTTCTAAATGATACAAATTATTGGGGGTTTTTTATATTTTTTTTTTTTTTTTGCTTCATGATGGCCAATATTATAGCTATAATGATAATAACATGATCTCTTATGTTCTATATTGCATTCATTTCCACAGCAGATTAGGAAGCAATCCTAAAAATATCCAATCCTAAGTATACTCAGATACATTTCTATTTCTTTTTTTTTGATATCACATAAATAGAACATCTATCATTTTATACTAGTAACAGATCTAATTTGAGTAAAAACACTTCAGGTAGGCTGAGACAAATTAAAGCATAAAAGTGGGAATGTGTTAAAGAAACATATGCTTTTATTTCAAGATTTATGGTATTTAGCTATGGCAGTTTCGAAGTCATATGGAAATCATTTTTTCATATGGAAGAAAATATGAATATTCAAATTTCCTTAGCACAACAGGCCAATGGTCAACTGAAGCTTTGTAAAAGATTGCTTTGGCAGATGCTGTCATCCTCTACATGCAGGAAAAAAATCAACATGAATTTTCTTTCTTGACAACACTGTCTCACAGTGAGCTGCATGATACAGAACTGTAGAAAAACAGCGGAACAGACACCACAAGGTCATCTAATCCAACAGTCTGCCCAAGGAAAGAGTCCAGGGGACACTAATAACTGCTGAACTGCCTTGCCAGAAAATTGGATACAATGCCCCCAGTAAGGGCCTTTTCTTATACCTACAGATATCTCCTTTGATGTAAGGCGTTATGGGATGCAAATGCACCAGAACAGAGCTCACTGTAGGACTTGAGCTTTAGCCCTAAAGCTGTAAAACAATGTATATAATGTTTATCCCACTTGTTCAGATTATGCAGGTTGCATCTTGCCTGTTAATATTCACTCACCTTAAAAAATGTGAATAATAATGTTATACTTTTAGAATCTAAGTCTCTATACAAGTGCCTAGTTAGCCTTTCTTATATTAAACATCAGATAAAACCCTAACTTTACCATCCACTATACTATTTTCCATCCTTGGAATTCTTTTTCAAGTTAATTCAGAGATCATAGAAAGTGCTGAGTTGACATCACTGTTTCTATATGTTGAGTGAGTAAATCACACATGAAAGAATCCATGTGTTTTCCATACTGCTCTTCTAACATGTTTCAGTCTTTGACAGTTGTGAAAATAATACTAACAATACTATCTCCCAATCAACCACTTTTTAGCTGAAAAAGTTAATGTTTAGTCTATTTTTTATTTAAGGCATATTGCAATAAAATTGCTGCAAACTAATTGTCTTTTGTGTCTCACTAAATGTAAAAGCCAGAGGAAGGCACTTGTGAAAGGCTAACATAAAAGTTGTGAGCTTTTGAAAAATAAATTCTGAATAAAATCTTCATAATTACAATGTTAGTGCTTCAGTCATTTTAGTTAGATTGCTGTGCACTGCAGTAAGGGATGGGTGAAGTTCAGAAAACAATATTCAATCTCAGAATTACTCCAAATGCAAAGGACTGAGAAAATAGATGTGGAGAGTATTATTACTACAGTAGTGGTGAGACAACAGTTCACAGAATCACAGAATGGTTTGGGTTGGAAGGGGCCTTAAAGATCATCCAGTTCCAATTCCCCTGCCATGGGCAGGGACACCTCCCACCAGACGAGGTTGCTCCAAGCCCCAGCTGATCTTGAACACTGCCAGGGAGGGGGCAACCAAAACTCTGGGCAACCTGTTCCAAGATCTTAATTCAATAATAAAATTGAAAGGAAGTCAAAAGAGGAGTGCTTGTCTAATTTTTCTTTTCTATTGTAAACTTACAAAAACTTCAATGAATTTGATATGAGATGAGAAAATCAAACATTGTAATTTGAGAAACAAGTAAATTGTTTTCTCCTTAAAGAATGAAATCAAAATCTATTTATGACTCTGATCTTACAGGATGGTTCATCCACAAAAAGGAGCTTAAAAGATTGGGACTTATGGCATTTCATTGCTATGACTGTCCTGAGATTGAGAGGACTAATACTTGTGTCCTTCAGGAGAAGAAAAATATTCAACTATATAAGTTATTGTTAATAAACGTAAGAAAATTTAGTTCACATATTCACTTAAAAGTCATAAAATTACATTGAATGTGTAATTTCGAAATAGCATATGAGACACAGGAAGAAGAAAATAAATTGTAAGCTAATTTAGTGTTTATAGAATCGTTATTGCAACTAGGTTTTTCTTATTTACACTGAGCTCTCAGCTTCTCCTTTCTGGTATTTTTGTTTTGTCTTTGGTTTTGTTTTATTTTGAGTTTTTTATTAAAGAAAAGAAACCCATGCATCATTTTATACTGATTGCTTTCATCCAGATCTGCTGATACAGCAGGAGTCTTTACTGGAGTGATTTCTAACCTGATTTTCAAAAAGCTATCAACCTCCACCCTTAAAAACCACAAAACCCTAAAGCCTCACAAACAGCTAATGATATTTGTAACATTTCTTTATCCAAACTGAGAAAGAAACAGCCCTGGAATTCCGAATCCATTTTGGATCCTACAAAGCCTTAGAACCAACCCACCAAAAAGATGACTGGCTGTAATATTAGAAATTTTGAAACAAATAAAAGTTAACACACATTAAAATTGTGAAAAATCATATTATCTTGTATTAACACATCCTTTGTGGTTTTAAAGATTTTTTAAGGCTCCCAAAGCTGAAGCTCTCAATATAGCCCTAGATGTTTCCCGTGCTACATCTCACTTAACACTTCTTGTGTTGCGGAAATTCTTAGAAAATTTTGTTCCCCCTTCAAATTTTGTTGTAAGGAAATTAGATATAATATACACCAGCGTACAGATGCAACAGTAAGCTGAGACAAGATCCCTATAAAAAATTAATCTTTTGTCTTTGTTTGCAAATACCTGCAAACCCTGAGCTGAGAACAACTCTACAATACCACTTGTAGTGGCTGATTCGACTGGGTCTTAAAGTCCAGTCCCTGACGAAGGTTCGAGAAGGAGATTTCCTGTTATATGGGTCTTGAGAGCGATTGAAAAATAACTGCTTTGCAAAACAGTCTGGGAAATGTAGTCCTACTGCAAGTAGTTATTTTGGTAATTAAACCTTATTAACAAGCTAGGAAAAGGGGATGAAGAACTGGAAGTGTTTGATGAAACTGTGTTTTACGGTTCAAGGCAACATGGCACTAGCAGGAGAGTGTTAGGGTGTAATAAGGACCCAGAACCTTGTTTGTGCCACATTTGGTCCAGGTTATCTGGTGGTTTTGTAGCCTGTGTTCTGATTTTTTACTATAAAGAAAACAAATGCTTTTTATGAACATAATGTAGGACAGTTTGGTTTGGGTTTCATTATCTGCTTCATAATAGGTTCTGTGAGCAACATGCAATAAATCATCTGTTGAAATCTGTTAAGATAGGGCGTTTTTTTGTGGTAGTAGTTGAAATCCTGAATTTTATTACATTATTTCAATATTCAAAGGGGTAATACAGCTTTTGCTTATACTCCTCTGTTATCTGTGTGATGTAATTGTTATTTTTAATACACTGTAGAAGTTAGAGTTCCCTGCAATGCTGATGGAGTAGTAATCCTGCAGGTAGGTGTTGCTCTACCACTGGAGAATGTTTTTAGCCCCTTGAATCTGAATGACAGAATTTTTTGGAAAATGAAACTTCATTATTTAGTCTGTGAATCAGCAATCTCTTACATTTCTAAAACAGGGTCACTAGAACTGTGTGACATTTTTTAGAAATTTTTAGTGAATTCATTTTGCTGTCATTTCAAACCTACCACTGGATATTTAAACCAAAACACTGCTTTCTAAACTTGATTTTTCAGGAGCTGTGTCTAAGTGATAAAAATGTATAGCTTAACTTTTGTATGTGAAAAACATCTCTTAACACAACTTTCAGAGGTGAAGCAGAGAGAAAGTTAGAATTGCTGACACCCATCCCTGTAGCTCTGGCTTCTCTGTTTTAACTGGTGTCTAGTAATGGGTACCAGTAATGATGGGCAGTAAGACCACCACCAGTGATTCAGCACCGAGTACACACGAAGGACTATGCTCTCCTTCAGCATAAAGGTGATACAGTATTCACTTGGGTAGGAGGCTGGTGCCAAACACACATCTAATGTGACATGACAATTCTAGAATAGCACACCTGACCTCCGGCTACTGTTGTAGATTTATGTGGATCACCTATAGATCTTGTGCTGTACCATCTACCTTAGGGAACCTCAAGTAGCACTAGGTGTTTATGCTTAAGCAACTGAATTGAGCCTTTCCCATTCTTGGAGAATTTCTTTTCCATAACCTAGCTTATGGAAAGTCACTGAAAAGATACTATCTTCTTTTACAGACAGAAATGGGTGGAATGTCTGGGATTTCTTACCTCAGTTAAGAACACTGTATTTACTTCAGACAAAGTTTATTCTTCTGTAAATGACTGAGGTGTATCCAAGGACAACATTCTGTTTCTTTGAAGCCAACCCCAATGAAATCTATCATAAGCTGATTTGTTTTCACAGACCACGTCTACTCTGTAAGGTTAATGATTATAAAAAATGTTTCAAGAATGCAAATGCTTGCTTCTTTGTGGCTTTACTGTTTGTTTGTTTTTTTCTGTAGGGATTGAAGTTTTTCCCCAAGCTTTCCATGTCCTGACAATATTTAATGACATTATGGTGCTTTGGTAACCCCTTATAGAAATCTAGCTAGCATGAGATCAGATGAAAATAAATATCAACATAACTGGTAATAGCTATGACACCATTGTGCCAAAGGTTGTGCAGGTGTTTAACTTCAAACATATGTGCAGACCTCTTATGATGGCCTCTAATGAGAACATTTATAATGGGGACAGGGAGCCACAGAAATCTTAGCTAAAATCAGCTTTCTGCATCTTTTTTTCCAAGATTGTGTAAGTCTGTGGAGTACTTATCATCTGCCACAGTGAGCAAAGATATCCTTCAAGAACAGCTTCTCTGCTTAGCTATTTTCTATGGCAGTATGTCAGTCAAGTAGGACTCCTTCAGTACTAGTGACTTAGAGTAAAATTGTCTCACACCAGCACTAAAGACAGATGGATAAAGAACTGCAGTGATTTTTTTGCGCTGATTATTTTTTAGGTGGCTGGTCCCAGAAAATTAAAACCTACCATATGCTTTCTTTGCAATGCTGTGGGGAAAACTAGTTCCACTGGGGAGACAATCCAAAGACCCTCAGATTCACTAGGGTGCTGCTAGCACCTCAGCAGTTACCAGTGGAAAATTCTGAGAACAGAAGTCCGATTTTTATGTCCTTTGCAATTTAAGGAACTGCAGACAAATATGCAAAGGAGATGTTGCACAGCCTCCTCAGAGTCCAGAGTCCATGAGGGAAGATGTCATGTCTGAAAGAATGAAAAAAATGTTGTGTTAATAATACTGTGATTCCCTCCTTGTACAAAATAAACTGCTGGTTTTAAGACTTAACCAGAAATGCTTTTCCACTACTGCCTACTGCTTTGACTTACGAATGTGGAGTACTGGAGTCTCGACTTGCCCTCATTTCATTTTTAAATACATTACTGTTGATGCAAAACATAGTAGCCTGTAGGTACATTCAAAGTGTTCCCCTGAATTGAAAAGGAGGAAAGACTCAAATGACAAGAGGAGGAAGGATGTGAAAGAGTGAACTGCTAACTGGCTGGAGTGGTTTTCTGAGAGGAGAGACTTGCCAAAGCATACTAGTTAGTTCTCAACAGTTTCTGGATAAATATCTCAACTGCTGGGCTATTATAACAATAAATACTGCTGCATCTGGGTTTTTATAAAGAAAGAAGTTACAAGTGCATTTTGGCAGCATTTCTCCTTGTGAGTATGTGTCCTCACCATTCTCAGAAGACGTCTTCCAGACTGGGTGTCTCAAGACTTAGGCATTTCTCTTTGTGTTTTATGGATCCTGACAGAGCTCGTGCTTGGGGTTCTGAGGGGAAGAAGAAAGAACTTCACCTGCTTGAAAAAAAATTCGCTATATTTGTGTACAGAATGGAGTTACCATAAAAATATCCTCAGGTTGTTTTTTTATATGCACTTTTCTTTGTAATTGTGCATGACTATTCCTAAATCCTACAGCTAATTTAGTCATAAAATTGACTTGAACACCTAGCAAATCCAATTTCTAAGTATATAAGGAATGTAAAAAACCTCACAATCGATCCTGCAGGAATGTAAACTTTCCTATTCCATTTGATCTGCAGATGGAAAGATGCACTGAGAAAATACTTTACAACATATCTCAGCATCTCCAAATTAATAATATGTCTTTTTATTTTTTTTTTGGGGGGGGGCGGAATAAAATGTTTGGGTTGAGATAAGCATTTGTATTGATCAAAAATACAGAAATAAACAGGAAAAGCATTTGCAGAGATGTCCTCAGAGCCCTGGTTGTTACAACAGAAATTCCACAGCATGCAAACTGACAATAAACAATCTGTGTGCATAATTTATTTTATTTGAAGGAAGAAGCGAGGAAAAGGAATGTACTCAAAAGTAGTTTCATTTTTGTTAAACTAAGAGAGCCCATTGGGATGTCTTCCCACATTTATCAATTCCCTTTGAGAAATAAGCAGAGCTCTATAAGCCTGCATGTATATGTGCATTTCTAGTGTCTCTGGAACAAGAGGATCATCACATTAGGGTTTGGAAACAGCAACATTTCTTCATTCTTCTTGTGTCATGTTTCCTTGGTAAAAAATACTCATCTGCATGATCTATAGCACATGGTCTGTTCATGCATTCTGTTTTTTACCATTGTTTTTATTTTGCCCTTTTCCATAAAAATGTATATAAGTCCAAAATTTTAAAACAAATGCCCTCAAATGCTATCTTTTAGCTCTACAGCTACTGCATTATTGCAATCGAAGAAATGGACAGCAACTTCCAGACAGTAAAAGTAAGTAAGTGCATATCTTCTGATCTTATTTTTATATGGAAAAAAAAATCTGTTTTGGTACCTTGGAAAAAGCAAGGAAAGCTTTAGTTAAAGATAATTTTCAGGAATTATGCATCTGATTTCTTTTTCATTAGTGCAAATCAGAAACAAAATTTTACTGTGAATCAAATTAGACTAATGTTAGCAGTTAAATAGATCAGGCACAAATACTGTCATTCCTATTTCTAAAACAACTTCTATCCAAAATGAGTATACTTAATTATAGATGAAAGACCTGCTACAAGGTCATGACATTGTACAGAATATTGCTAATTATGATTATTACTTTGTACAGCTGCAAAAGAATTGTAATTCACAACCAATTAACAGTTGTTCATAGGTTTCCATTCCCACCCAGAAGTCTGAGGCTAAGTGAACAACTAAGCTGTTTAATAAAATCAATGGAACTATTTCCTGTCTGCGGGTTACCTCTGACATCAAGGTTGGAAATGGCACCTTTTAAAAATGAACTTTCTCTGTAGTATTGTTAACTCTCATTAAAACAGGAATGAAAACACACATCCATGTCATTGCAATTTCCTGAGTGGACTCTTTGGTACTCTCAGCCTTTGGTACTCTCAGCACTTCTTATCTTCTAGACAGTAAGCAGTGTGGGGGCAGAGCTGCTTTGTAACCACTGACTGTGTGAATCACAAGAATAGAATAAAATAGAATAGACTGTTTCAGTTGAAACAGACCTACAGTGATCACCTAGTGCAACTGCCTGATCAATTCAGGGCTGACCAACAGTTAAAGCATTCTACCAAGGGCATTGTCCAAATGTCTCTGAAACACGGACAAACTTGGAATGTTGACCACCTCTCTAGGAAGCCTGTTCCAGTGTTTGACTACCCTCTTGGTAAGGAAATTCTTCCTAATGTCCAGTTTAAACCTCCTCTGGTCCAGTTATGAACCATTCCAATGCGTCCTGCCACTGGGTACCAAGCAGAAGAGCTCAGCACCTCCCTTGCCACTTGCCCTCCTTGGGAAGCTGTAGAGAGCCATGAGGTTGCCCCCCAGCTTCCTTTTCTCCAAACTAGACAAGCTCAAAGTCCTTAGCTGCTGCTCATAGAACATGCCTTCCAGCCCTTCCACCAGCTTTGTTGCCCTCCTCTGGACACATTCAAGGACCTTCACATCCTTAAACTGTGAGGCCCAGAACTGCACACAGCTCTCAAGGTGAGGCCACACTAATGCTGAACACAGTGGTGTGTGATGCCCCCAAGGGTGGGATTTGGCCTCTTGGCTGCCAGGGCACGTGACTGACTTGCACTGAGCCTGCTGCCAACCAGCACCCCCAGATCCCTTTCTGCAGGGCTGCTCTGCTACCACTCCTTTCCCAGTTTAGACTTGTGCCTGGCATTACTCCATGCTAGGTGCAGGATCCAGTATTTCAACTTGTTAAATTTCATCCCATTAATCACAAGCCAGTGATCCAATCTATCTGTAAGACCTCTTGTCCCTCAAGAGTCAACAACACCTTCCAGTTTGGTATCATCAGCAAACTTGCTAATGGTGCATTCAACTCCTACATCCAGATCATAGATAAGTATATTGAAAAGGACTGGCCCTAGAACTGTGTCCTGAGGAACAGCACTGGTGAGCTGTCAACAGCCAGATGTAGCCCCATTCACTACAACCCTTGGAGCACTGCCCTTCAGCAAGTTCTTCACCCACCACTCTGTAAACCGTCTCATCCCACAGTTGGACAACTTGTCCCAAAGAATGCTGTGAGGGACAGTATCAAATGCCTTACTAAAATCCAGAAAAACTACATCCACCACCTTCCCTTCATCCATTGGGTGGGTGACCTTATCATAGAAGGATATCAAATTACTTAAACAGGACTTTCTTTTTATGAAGCTGTGTTGACTGTGCCTGATGATTTTATTATTCTTTAAATGCCTTTCAGTAGTACCCAATATAATCTTCTTTGCAATTTTTCTAATAACTGAGGTTAGACTAACAGGTTTGTT
>VZRW01025868.1:42535-88810 GCA_013398125.1 Aegotheles bennettii
CAACCCTTGGAGCACTGCCCTTCAGCAAGTTCTTCACCCACCACTCTGTAAACCGTCTCATCCCACAGTTGGACAACTTGTCCCAAAGAATGCTGTGAGGGACAGTATCAAATGCCTTACTAAAATCCAGAAAAACTACATCCACCACCTTCCCTTCATCCATTGGGTGGGTGACATTATCATAGAAGGATATCAAATTACTTAAACAGGACTTTCTTTTTATGAAGCTGTGTTGACTGTGCCTGATGATTTTATTATTCTTTAAATGCCTTTCAGTAGTACCCAATATAATCTTCTTTGCAATTTTTCTAATAACTGAGGTTAGACTAACAGGTTTGTTCCCCAGATCTTCCCTCACACCCCTTTTGTATATTAGAATAACANTTTGTTCCCCAGATCTTCCCTCACACCCCTTTTGTATATTAGAATAACATTGGCCAGCTTCCAGTCAGCAAGGACCTCCCCAGACTTCCAAGATCTTTGATGGATGGTAGAGAGGGTCCTGCCATGACATCTGCTAGCTCCTTCAGAACTCTGGGATGAATCCCACCAGGACGCATGGACTTGTGAACATTCAAATGATACAGCTGGTCCCTTTACAATTTCATTGTCCAAAAATGGAAAGTCACTGCTCCCACATTCATGGTCCTCCGACTCAGGGGACCAGGCAGCCCAAGGTCTATCAGTATTTGTAAAGGCTGAGGCATAAAAAGTGTTGAACGCCTCGGCTTTTCTTCATCCCTATTAGTCAGATGACCATCTTCAACAAGTATCAGTCCAATGTTTTCTTTAGACCTGTTCTTGCCCCTAAGATACTTTAAAAAGCCCTTCTTGTTACCTGAAACAACCCTGGCCAGTTTCAACTTGAATTGGGCTTTAGGGTCTCGTTTCTTCTCCCTGAATAAATGAACCACAGTGCTGTACTCATCATCATACAATTGATTTTTTCCTCCTGAGTTCCATGAGGAGTTCCCTGTTCATAGAATCATACAATCATAGAAGGGTTTGGGTTGGAAGGAACCTTAAAGATCATCTAGTTCCAACCTCCCTGCCATGGGCAGGGACACATCCCACTAGACCAGGTTGCTCAAAGCCCCATCCAAGCCAGCCTTGAACATTTCCAGGGAGGGGGCAAGCTGGTCTTCAGCCCTTCTTGCTTGACTTAGGACACAGCAGAACTGCATGCTCCTGTGCTTCTAAAAGGTGGTTCAGCACTCATGGACTTCTGAGCCCTCAAAAGCAGATTCCCAGGGTACTCTGTTAGACAGCTCCTTGAACAGCTTGAATTTTGCTCTCCTGAAGTCCGGGATACCAACTCTGCTGTTTTTTCCTAGTTACATGGAAAATTTGAAATTCAAACATTTCATCACTGTGGCCAAGACAGCCACCTACCATCACATCCTCCAGGAGACCTCTATTCACAAATAGCAAGTTTAGGAGGGCATCTTTCTTAGCTGGCTCACGGATTACCTGTGACAAGAAATTATCTCCTAGAACTTCAAGAATTTCCGAGACCTGCTTGCCACAGCAGTATGATATTCCCAGTTGATGTTTGGGAAGTTGAAATCTCCGATAAAGACAAGTGGCTCTGAATCCTACATTTAACTTGACTTTATAATTTCACAAGTTGTTTTCAATAAAAGTAGAAATGAACAGCCAGGATATTAGTTGAATTTTGCATTCCTTGTCTCTGGAGTAGAACTGAATGATTGCTCTTTGTTCCCTTTGTCCAGCAATAAGAAAGAAAGAAATACATCAAATGAACAGATTTTTCTCCTCTTCCTGAAACTGCTGGGTGTCTCATGCCTGAGGCATGTAAACTCTGCTTGTCCAGCTTACTGCACTTTTGTAGGAGATAGCTTTTAGGACCTCTCTGATGTATTTCATATGAGCCTCATTACAACAGTATCAAAGTGCATGACAGTTAATAATTGATTTATCTTTACAATAGTGTGATAATAAGAGAATCTTTTGTAGTTGAAGATCCAAAGCACATAAAATTGTCCAAAGCTAAGGTATGACAGCAGCGGATTAGATTTCAGCTAGCACCCCATAGAGCAAACTGTCTTTCTCTGGTTTCCTCTTGTATCTTCATGATCTGACCCGGGCTAACTCTGCCTATGCTGGAGCACAGCAGAGTGCAAGCCAAATGTAAGAGCAGAACTGTTCAATGTCATCGGCTCAGGTTTCTGCTTGTATCCATCATCTTGGGTGACATGCTCTTGCGGCTATCTAACATGGAGCTGATCTGCATTTTGCTAGCTTTAGGTGGAAGCAAAATTAAAGCCAGATGTTTCCACCTGCCTGAGCACACGTTTTGGCACAGACAGATTTGCCAGGCAACATTTGATATTCCCAAGGATTAAACTATTAGAATCATTTTAACATTAAAACCTCTACACTAAAGAGGAGTTTCAATTGAGATGTGTATTGTGTTTCTCTCACTGTATTCGCTGTAGGGAGCTAAATAATTCAAAGCATAGTGTGCCTTAAAATTGTCCACTTTCAGTTCGTTATAAGTGTTTCTATACTTCGTGTTACCAGCAGATCTTTCTGAGTTAATTGTTGTTGGGCAGTCAAGGGAGATGATAGCACATTTATCAATAATTAGAAGGGTGTGTGTTTCTGTCTTCAGGTGAAAAAGGGCAAACATTGCGCATATGAAATATTGTGGGTAACAGCAGAGAATGAAAACACTATGTACATGATCACCTTCAGGAATTACAACTCTCGTGCATATGAACCAATTGAGATCATAAAACATTATTTGAAACAGCAGTTTTCATATGTTCTTTTCACTATAAAAGTATAAAGATCTTAATTAATGCTGTATTTTTCCAAGTTTATGGCAGCTTTAAAAAAATAATAAGTGCATAAGAATATTAAGTAAAGCCTTCTCTGACTGTGATACTATATAAGTGAGACTCAATTTTTTTTATGAAGCTCCTTCAGAATCATGGAATGCAGGGGTGAAAAAGGCCTACAATACTCTTCAAGTTGCAAGAGAATTGTTAATTACATGAAAGATTTTACTTACGTGAATTTGGAAGAAAAAAAAGCTGGATTTTCTGGACTTTTCTGATGGGACACTGTAAGAACAGGATGTCTCAGGCTTCTGTGGTTTCTGATGTTCATCTTGCTGTACATAGCTTGCTTTCTTCTTGTGAGGTTATAATCGAGGGAGTTGATACAGTTGAAAATTAATAAAACACAAATGTAAGGGGTTTTGTCAACTGAGAGTTTTATTAAATCACAGCTTTCAGTTTCTCCTTTTGCGTAGCAATTTGCAGTTTTGAAAGCCAAGTATTCATTCTGTAGATATTCTTTAATTTCTAATGTACAAAGAAGCTCTTTCATAAGCACATACAATTTTTATTTGTTCATTATACCCCATTTTTGTTAAACAGTTGTTCAGGATAAAGATAGATGATGCTATACCAAAAAAACAAACCCAAACCAAACCACTTTAATCTTAGGTAACTAACAAAACTCGCACATCATTTCTGTTGAAAATTCTTTCAATACTGTTCAAGATAGGTACAAATTCATCAGCCTCTAAATATCTATAAGTGATATATTTTCTGTTCTTGTTTGGAAGTTGACCTGCATACAACCTTCTCACCCTCTGCTTCCCAGCATTATGGTCAAGGGCCTGCGGCAGCAGGAAAGGCTTTGATCATGAATTTGCTAAGTGACGATACTGCCTCCCGGTGGCATCCTCTGTCATTCATTCTTGATATCTTCAAATTTTATAGCTGGTTTTTGTCTGAAATAAATCATGTTGTTTCTTTTGTATTTTGAATGCAAAATGGGCACAAGTCAATACACTCCTTTTTTGTATACAATAAGACATTGCTACATCCATATGTTCAGTTTTCTGACTTTTTGATATGTTTATTCTATTACAGTTGCAGCAATTGAGACTTAGACTGAAAACCTCAACCCATCGTTTTCTTCTTATTCTGGCTTGGCAAGATTATTTAGGAAGATGCACGAAGTGTTGTATTTCTTAAGTCAAATTTGGGTCCAAAGCAATTTCTTTTGCAATCTAATTGCTAGCAACATCTCATCACTTCGCAGAATGTAAGCTTTATTCATGATTTAATGAGTTGGTACTCTTCAACTTAATTATATGCATTAGCTTTTTTGTGTTGCTTATGGTTTCCCAAGAACACCCAGGTCCACCTGACCTGTCTGCACAAAGATTACAGTCACTCAGACCTCGGAGAGATGGCTAGGTTTTTAAAAGCTGAAAGTCACTCTTAAAAGAAGAGTCAGCCTTTCTAAAGTTTTGGGCACTCACTCCAGCAGCTCCCACTGTCACGTTCATAGCTGGCTTCTTTTTTTAGCACTTCATGTATTAAGTAGCTGAAAATCTTAAAACGTGATCAAATTATTGACATATGTGATGTATATATGTGTATATCATGAGATATTATGAGACTTGTAGCTACAAATATGCTCAGGACACACTTAGTGTGTAGGAGAACTTTCTTTGTAACCTCCCAAGAATCAGATCTTGATGTTTAAAACCAACACTGGTATTTCAGGTCATTTTCAGGAGCTTGTCTCAGAGGCTGTCAGCTTTACCTGGCACACATTAGATGAGAAACTTAACACTTTACAATGGGTGATACAGAAGTCTCTGCTAACCATTTCCCTTCATACTAAATGTGGAAAGGAGGAGGAAAGGAGCTTAAATGATTGAATATGTAACAATTTGCAAATGCCTTTGGTCTTAATGTTTCATTTAAAAACAATACATTTGCATTTTGTCAGGCTATAGCCGCTGTTTGCAGAGGCATGCTGCACTAATTCAAACAACGGTATAAAATCAGCTGAGATGGATATGCCCTTTTCCATGTATTTTATTCAATTACATGTGAATTACAAAGCCTAATTAAATGTCTGTTTTACTGACTGCAAAACAATTCCCCTTTTTGAAAGGTGAAATAAACAAGACAACTAAATTAACTGTGTTAATTTAAGATTAAAGCTACGTAGTTAATTTTGAATTTTTATATTAATATTTTAGTTTTCTGTTGAAAAGACAATGTATTTCAGTTTTGGAGTGTGGTTTTGGGGATTGCTTTGTGGGTTTTTTTCTTTCTCACCTTAGGATCCTATCTGGCTGTGTGAGAGCAGCTGTACTGGATGCTCCAGGACCTGTAAAAGTTATAGCCTACACTTTTAAAAATAGTTACTGATTTTAAGTAACCATTTTAAGCATGGAGGCTTAAAACTCATAGTTATCATACATACATACATACGTTCTTGACTACATCTTCTTTTTCTGGGTGGAATTCTGTCCAAAAGGGGAATATGAGCAATCTCTTGTGCCCTCCAATTAGCAGAGATTTGCAGTGGCAAGTAGAGAGGTTGTAGATTGATCAGCATGTCTCATGTTGGGTTTCAGAAACTGAAGAGCCCAGAAGTGCTGATGGCTTTTGTATACATGACTCATGACTATACATCAACTGGTAATTATGGATTTAGACATAGCATTAAAGACAGGAAATAAATGTGAGCTATCATGAATCTGTATCAGCAGCAGTCTCAGTGGAAGATGCGAGTTACTGGCATAGAAATGCAGGAGTCCTGTTTGCACTGCTTTGTCTTCACAGATGGTGCAGGTGTCAATATACTGAAGCTGTGGGGTAGTAAATCTGGATACAGGCTCATTCTGACCTCTCTATGTCAGTACATATGCATGCACCTGTGCTGTGCAATAAAGATGTGTTTGCCATGGGAGAACTGTTTGTTCCATTTTTTTCCCCTGGAGCAATCCCCAGTGACAGCTTTTCTGCAGTGTTACATTCCCATAGTTATATAATGTTATTTATTTCATATTCTTAAGCATACAAGTGCCTGCCACAAGGCCTGGTTCTCAGCTACTTTCTGTATTTGCCTGCTATGTACCATGCTTGTGCAGTGGTGGTGTAAAACATAACAGGGAGAGTTGGATTTTCCAGCACCACTTTGCAGAAAAAGGGGAAGGGAGAGACAGGTTTACCATGAGCCAGGCAATCAAAGGAATTCAGTCCCAAGTTTTCTTGTTATTATTGAAGCAGCATTTACAAATAAAAAAAGCTAGAAAATCCATGTTTTTTCTACACCTTTATCTGTGTGATTTCCTGTTGCCTTATTTCCTGTCATAGGATTGCTTTGTTTTGTACTCCATGAGGAGGTTTCCTTACTAGTCAAATTCCCTGGGAGAGAAGCAATCCTTGTCATGCAGCACCTTTTTCTTTGTTCAACACTTTGTCTCTCATGCACATTGAATTCACTTGTGCCCTGCAGAAAAGAACATATTACTTGACAAGATAGTGCTGTTTAATAAGTGGTTAAATCTTTATGTGTTCCTGATAACTTGGCTTTGAGGGAAGTAGAAGGAGGATATTAAAAGCTTTCAGTTACAGACATGTGCTGGAAGGACAGTCTTGACACTGTACTTTGGTAGCACATAAAGGTTAACTGTAAGAGGAATATTGTGCACTAGTGATTATTCAATTCTGTTAGTGCAGGGAAGCATTCTGTATTTTCTAATAATCTTTCTCAGGCCTGCCTGCCTAACTTTTAGTCTTTGCCAAGCTCTTTCCTTTAGAGTAAATTACTTTCTTTTGCAAGAGTGGTCAGTCCAGGTAAATTATATCTTTTCTACCTTTTTGCTTTAGAACATCTGAGCATCCAAGGCAGTATTTGGTTGCAATCCTCTTCTCCTCCTGGCTCAAAAGCTGTATGGAATTGCTGTTATCAGTTTTCTGTCCTGTGCCAGTGTATTTGAACAGCAGCGATGCTGCAGTCCAGAATCTTGGACCTATAATGGCTCCGCACGTTCATGATGTTTATGACATTGGAGCACAGCAGAATTCTGGTAAGTATCTTGGGTTAAGAAAGATACATGCTGTAAATAAGGCAATATTCTGTTGAAGAGACTCCTGTAAGCAAGAATTTTGACTGCTAAAAGTTTTCCTTTCTAAGCAGTTCCAAATTAATTTCTGAACCTGAGGTGGTCCGTGAGTGCTTGCTATGGCTTTCAGGGAGCTGGTTGCTCTCATGATTTAGTCTACATTTTTTTTCCTTCATCTGCTGCTCAGTGTGTCTATTCTTTTTACAAATGACGGCTCTGAGATGTGTAAAAGTGCCTGAATGGCAAGAAGAGAATCTAGCTGCTGATGGCAAGAACAGACACTATACTGGAGCAGGGAAGAACTACTCTCAGGGTAGTCCTCTGCAGAGAAAAAAGATGTTCCGGGCAGGCAGGCAACAGGCAGACAGGCAGTGTATGCAGAGGATGATGGTGTAGAGGGATCCAGGGGAATGAGCAGTACTTCCATTGAGAAATGAACCATTTAACATGGCAACCTGCCTTACATAAGCTTGAGCAGACCAAAAAAGCACAAGAGTAGAAAAAGTCACCAGGATCAGTCTGTGAGGAAGCATATTCAGAGGAGCAGAGAAAGAGGGATGAACAGAAGGATGCAGTTTCATTTTTTACACAAAAACGGGAAGTGAATTATATTGCTACATTGAAGACATGTCTATGAATGCATATATACGTGTAAACATTTACTTATAAATACATATACATTTGCTTATATATAAAATGCACACATCTGTATGAACAACTGCTTCTCATATAAAATGATTCTTATGGTCTTAGAGCATAGTTTGAAAAAGTTTATGAACCCCTTTGCTATGAAAGATAAGAAAGTTTCTGTACCTCTCAGAGGAGGGAATATACTGTAGCATTTTGATACCATTGCCTTATTCTAGTTACTCTATAATTCCGCCAAGTGGATGTGGAGACTTGGATAATTCAAGTGTATGAGTTAATAAATTACAGTTAGAGTATATCCAGTTACCATAATGGCTCTTAAATAATTAAACAAAGCAATCTTAAATAGGGTACTGCTATACCACACTAACTAGAAAGGTGTCATCAGAGTTACTAAAAATCTATCCCTTAAGGTCCCATTCCATGGTGTACGTAGAGTACAATTAGTGGCTGCTTTTTGGGGCTAGAGTAATTGTTCATAAATCAAAGGCATAGAGTGCTTGTAGGAAATCGAGTGGAATTTAATGAAGAGGATTGTGCGGTTTATGGAAAATGTAACTTGGTCACTGATGATGATATGTCAGAGGAAGCACCTCGCCTTGCTGCAGCTCAGCTGATCTGTCTGTAGGATGGCTGTAGCCCTCTTCCAGGTCACTGCAAGAATTAATGCTTTTAAAGTTCTTTTGCACTCTTCAAAGAGGATACTACTTCTTAAATAACATCTGGAATAAAGATATTATTGGAAGACAGTGGTGTGTATTGACCATGCTTCAATCAGGCCTTGAAGTCCTGATGAAAGCAGAAAGCAATGCTCTTGTAATTAGTTCCACTAACATCTAACAATTTGCTTACATAAGTGAAGGATACAAGATTAGTCCTTTGACAGGACTCTTGCAGGGGCTAAATTTGTACTTGGTAGCAATGAGGTAATAATGGGTTGATTGATTTTTTGTGCAGACCTAAATGAAAATTAAAAAAAAAAATAAAACCCAAAACAAACAAACAAACAAACAAAAACCACCAGAAGCCTAAAACAAAAGGAAAAAGATAATTTTTTTGAAAAACATTCTCATGAAATTTTCATGCACATAGAACAAATGAGCAGTAATGTCAGAATAGTTCTTTTCCATGGAAAACTAGAGATACTGTCTGAAAACTGAGTAAGGGCTGTAGAGCATATCAACAAAAGACTCTGTGGAAGAACTTTACTCAAAGGCCTTTTACTGTCTGTAGTATTTCAGATGTTCTCACAGCAAGTGGGCCATATATTGTGTTACTTTCTTTGAGAAATTGCAGGAAAACAGCTGGTGAAATACAAGGTGTCATCCAACACTTGTTTCATATACAATAAAGCAGACCAGTAATGCAGGTTTCAATGATTTATTGATAAAGAGCCAAACCACATACTGGAGTTGCCTCTAGACAACTCACTCAGTGCTCTTTTAATAGTAATAAATTAGATTTATATAGTGCCTTTCATCCCCCAAAGATCAAAAGCATTTTATGAACTCCTATAAACACCCTTTTTGAGAGGAAATACAAGGCCCATGAAGAAAATGTGACCACTGCTTGGACAAGAAACAGTTGTCTGGCAAAATATGCGATACCATTTTACATCAGTTTGGGACAGGAAGAGAAGGACAAAGATGTCGAAACAGAATGGCAGAAATTGTAAAATTAGATACATTATAAATAAATGTAATTTATCTAATTCCTATATCTATTCCTGGTACTGGAATCTAGGCATTATACTGTAGGACTTCACTTCCCTTAGGAGAGACATTTGTATTTTTTTAACATATAGTGTGAAAACAATCTAACACTGAGCATTGAAATACTTTCTTATGTGTGCAGCTGCAGGAGAATGTATTTTTATCACTGGTAGTTACACTATCATAGTATCCAAAATATATCAGGAGCTGTTCAGTTGCTGTAGATATAGTTCTGGTACTAAAAAAAAATTACTGACAAGAAAAAAAGAAAGTGAGGGATGTACAAGAAGTTACAAGAGATGATATTGCAGCTTGCTCTACTCCTTCTTTCACACTTTGGATTTGTCTTGATCACCAAGCCTGATTTGTTATTCTCATTTTCAAAAAAACAGCTTTTCTGCTTCGTGTCAGCTGGTAGGTTGTTTTCACCTTTGTCTCAATCAACAAGAGAGAAGGTGCCTATTCCTACAGTCAGATTGGGTCCAAATCTGATTTAACTTGCACACCGTGTAAATCAGTGAGGCTCTGTGAAGTATAAAGCAGGACAGCATTTGACATGCTGTTTTGTTTGGTTGGTTTTTTTAATAAATACTATGAATGTCTTGGAGCAGGCTGCAATATTTTTTAATTCCTTTCCCTGCCCTTTTGAGTCTTCAGAAGCCCTGGAGAGGATGCCTCTGGGAATTGTTTATTTAGAGGCAAAGGAAGAGAGGTTTATTGAGTAGTGGAAATACCATCTTGTTTTGTTGCTGTATTTTCCACTTTTATTCTGAGAGATTAACCTGTACAAGAAAAGCACTTCAATGGAATATAACTGCTCTATGAAGAGGGCCTGAAGAGATATCTATGCAGTATTTTTATACTCTCTCAATTACCACTGCAAAATAGTTCGATGATTCAGCAAGGGGCCCTAGCAGTATCTTCAGTATTTCTTTCCCATTTAGGTCTCTGAAGAAGAACCAAATCTATGCTATCGCTTGGTCTTTTATTCCCTTTGGGTCACACATTTCAGTACAGAAAGTGTGTGCATGTAATCTTCTGTGAGCTGGAAGCGCAGATGAAGCAGGCAGAAAGTCTGAGCTGAACGGAAAGCCAAGAGTTTGTAACAGTGCAAGCTGCTCTCCACAAAATACTTCAAGGCAAACATGCCTGGTTCCAGCTACATTAAAAAAAAGTGTTGGGGATATACCTGTCTCGAGAACACAGACAGCACTCTCAGCAGAAACGCTCTGCCTCAAAGGCGATGTTGTATTTCAAGTTGTTTGTGTAGTTACTGTGAAAAGCAAATGTATAAAATTTCATTGTCTCCAAGGGCAAAAGCCCAGGAGTTAAGTGAAGAAACCAAGAGCAGAAGTTGGAGAGAACTGGTGCACAGCCCTGTGTGGGAGATGCTGTAAGGAAGAATATTTTTTACCAGTGTCAGAAAGCACATCATGGGAGTTGGTAGCAAGTGTCGGTCGCTCAGGAATACGCGATGAGCTGTTGTTAAGAATATTGTGACAAGTTATATGGAGCACCAAGGGATGCTCCAGACTTTATCAAGAGTGAGGCAATCATTCCCACCACCATAAAAGTATCTTGGCAGGCAAAGACTATAAATGTAATAAAAGAGGGGAGTGGGGGGAAATGTTGTGTGTGCCCATAAAAGAGGACAGTGATTGTGTAGTTACAGTGCTTCGTAAAATCCTTCAAGTTAGCAGGAAGACAAGAAGTCAGGTGAAAAGATGAGTACAAAGCAACCCTTTATATTTTTGCTGAAAGCTGGTAGGATAAATGAGGGAAAATACCATTGGATCCTCAGTCTGATTTTATGCCTTTCTATAAACAGCAGCTACTGGCCACTGTCAAAGACAGAACTGAGCAAGATGGACCTTTTCTCTAATTAGAAATCCTCTAATTGGAATCCTCTAATTCCTTGAGGATATATTTTACATTTTTAGGTAAAGAATAGTAGTAAGACTGAGAGAAGCAATATTATTTCATTAATTAAATATATACAGTGTTTTTACACAGTCTTACACAAAGAACCATAGAAAGACCAGGGTGGCAGCCATGAATTATGTGACAACTCATTTCTGAATTCAGTTTTTTTTCCTCTGGAAAGCTGTGGCAAAAAAAGAACAAGCAACACAGCTGTTTTTTCTTGATAGGATTCAAGAATTATCTAAACCAGTTTTGCATAAAAACCTTTTTATTATAAGTTTCTTTTCTGACCTTAATGAACACATCCATACCTAGCAAAAGGATGATATAAATCAAAACACCAACAATTTTTGGAAAAAATAAAAACAGTTCTGTCAGTTCCGAAGAAATATTCTGTGACAGTCATTTATGTTCTTATCATTTTTTTAAGAAAGTCTTTGAGACTGAAATATTAAGTTCAATATATCTTGTATACATCCTGAACACTAACTGAGGCAGTGCTGAAAGATTTGTGGTTTACCCTAATTTATTCAAGCTTATATTCTGCTTCTGTAAGACAAGACAGGGTAACAGGTAAAGATTCAGACTTGAAAATACATGCCTTTGGAACAGCAGATTTCAGTTATTTAGATATAGATGTTAATGAGAGCTGTGACAGTTCTTTGGAGATACATAAAAGACTGCTAATGACTGGTTCATTTATAAGTGATGAAGATCTCTCAAGATCAAAATCCAACAAAAAATACAATGGAGAGCTGTGAACTTGC
The DNA here is from genome assembly GCA_013398125.1 of Aegotheles bennettii. Taxonomy (NCBI): domain Eukaryota; kingdom Metazoa; phylum Chordata; class Aves; order Caprimulgiformes; family Aegothelidae; genus Aegotheles; species Aegotheles bennettii. The sequence goes on from VZRW01025868.1 coordinate 54,496, forward strand.
AAAGATCTTGACATTGGTACACGGTCATTGTTACTCCACTGGTGAAATTTCTTTAACGCTCAACTTTAAATGAAATTATTTTTAATTTTCAACATATTGCCAGATATTTAATTTACCTTTCTTCTTCTGCTTCACATCTCCATTTTGCTGAGCCCAGTGGTTTATGGCTACCACATGTTGACATTTTCTCAGTCACATCTTTTTCCTGCCTGAAAGTTTAGTTTGAATGGAATTAGAAGATTTTGTACAATGTGTTCAGTGTCCCTTCAGATACGGGAGGACTCACAGCTTCCACTCCTTGGATGGTCATTCCATTTGGGAAATTGCAGAACTGCTACACAAACACAGATTAACTGGACAACATCTGTGCAGCAGGTCTTACCCATGCTGAAACTTCAGTACAACTCTGCATTTCTGCCTAAAAAATACTTGTCAGAAATACTACAGACCCCAGAAGTGAATATTAGAAATGCACACGACCCTCTCCAAAAACACCATCTGATTTCTAGGCACAGAAATACATGGCCATAGGTGAACATTGGAGTAATATCTTTATGTATGTCTTTTCAGATTTTCATCTTATTTTTAAGCCAATACTTACTGATATTTGATCACTTAAGTATAAAATATAAAACCCAAACTTAATATTTTTATGGATATTTTTAATGGATAAATAAACTAAATAATTATATACAGAAGTGTTTTCTTCTGTTTTATTGATTTTTTTATTACCTGGAGCCTTGAACTTGGAGTAAAGGCTAACCAAATCTTACCACAAGAGCTTGTCTGAATTACTGGGACAGTTGGACATGTACCTATACTATTTGTAAAGTACTTTTAGAACTTGTGTATAAAATCTATTCTATAAATACAGTTTTCCTATTACTTAGTTCCCCCACAGAATACTAAATGCAATCATGACAAATAAATCTCTATTATTCTTTGCGTGTAGCTATCTCTTGTCCACGTGGGATGAATGGCAACACTACCAGCAAATGACAATCAAATCCACGATTTGAAAGTGAACTCAAATTACAGTGGACAGCATCAGTGTCTCACTAGCTAGAGAAGCAGGCATTGGTTCATGACCTGAAAAGTACCAAGCATCTGTAACTTTCACTGAAGTCAAATTATAAATGCTTGACACCTCCCAGCACTTGTCCTGTGATTCTGAAATGTAAATCATGATCAGAAGAGAGGAAATGGTAGTTTAGCAGGAATATTTCTTTAGGGTTAAGTAATCAGTACAGGCTGGGGGCTGACCTGCTGGAGAGCAGTGTAGGAGAAAGGGACCTGGGGGTCCTGGTGGACAGGAGGATGACCATGAGCCAGCAATGTGCCCTTGTGGCCAAGAAGGCCAATGGCATCCTGGGGTGCATTAGAAAGGGGGTGGTTAGTAGGTCGAGAGAGGTTCTCCTCCCCCTCTATTCTGCCTTAGTGAGGCCACATCTGGAGTATTGTGTCCAGTTCTGGGCCCCACAGTTCAAGAAGGACAGGGAACTGCTTGAGAGAGTCCAGCGCAGAGCCACTAAGATGATTAAGGGAGTGGAACATCTCCCTTATGAGGAGAGGCTGAGGGAGCTGGGTCTCTTTAGCTTGGAGAAAAGGAGACTGAGGGGTGACCTCATCCATGTTTACAAATATGTAAAGGGTGAGGGTCAGGACGATGGAGCAAAGCTTTTTACAGTAATGACCAATGATAGGACAAGGGGCAATGGTTGTAAACTGGAGCATAGGAGGTTCCATGTGAATGTCAGGAGAAACTTTTTCACTGTGAGAGTGACAGAGCACTGGAACAGGCTGCCCAGAGAGGTTGTGGAGTCTCCTTCGCTGGAGACATTCAAACCCCGCCTGGATGCGTTCCTGTGTGATGTACTCTAGGTGACCCTGCTCTGTCAGGGGGGTTGGACTAGATGATCTTTCAAGGTCTCTTCCAACCCCTAGAATTCTGTGATTCTGTGATTCTGTAATCAGAAAATTCATCAGCAACTGAGCTGTGATAAGATGGATGGAGCAAATCTCTTTCCACCAAAACCAAAATGTTCATATGCCACACACAGATGAACAGGATTTTGACCATTATGTTACTATAAAAATTAATATAGTTGTGAATAACAATGGTAATCCATTCCAATAGCATGAATATCTATACACTATTTCCATCTGATAATGGTTAGGTCAGTAAGGAGTTGTAATTACCACTACTGATTAACTCTAAATGATGCATATTAATGACCAATGCTTAAATAATATCATTTTCAAAATCCCCTCTTCCACTTTTACTTACTGATTCTTTATCTCATTCAGCTCTCCGGTCTTTTCCATTACTTGTGTACTTGTGAGGACACAGGCACCTCTCATGGCTTGTCCATTAGGAATTAACTTCATGACAGCAACAACTACCATTTAATATATGTTAAAGAAAATGGAACTCCAGTCTGACTTAACCCTAGTGACAGAAAATCAAATAAGATTCCGTATTAACAATGGTGATAAAAATATTAATAACGAGAATATAAATGGTAAATAATTGAGTTTCTAAAGTGTTAAATTATCCAGTGTAATATCTGTTTTCATGAGGTCAGGCACCAATTTGCTTATTGCAGATTTACTCAAGAGGCTTTTTTTAAAATTATAGTGCAAATATTTTTCTCTTATACACCAAAATATCTGTGCCTTGTGGAATTTCCGAAGTATTTTGCACATGCCAAGATATATCACTTTCTCCGCACTGCTGACCATCTTTGAGCAGTGAAGATGAAGAAAATTTAACTCAGCCAGAGGGTCATTAAGAAGGTGCAACAGAGCTCCCGTCTGCTGACTGCGGTTTGACCTGTAGTTACTGAGCCTTGAGATGTTTTGGACAGTAGCCTATTGACTCTTGTTGAATTAACTCCATATAAGGCTGAAGTACCTACAAGTGGAGTTCCCTGATGCCTAGGGTTGCATCCAGATCTCAGAGGTTTGACTTTCTGTCTGGTGTACCAGAAGATTTAGGCAGAGAAAACAAGAACGTGCACTCTGAGGGTGAGGTTTAACAAAAAAAGGCTAAACTCATCCAGAAGGTATGGTTATCTTCCACCTCCTCTCCCTTTTTCCCTTTCCTATGCTAAAAGAAAACTGCTCCAAGAATTATGAGTGAACAGTTTTCTCCTGGATTAGTGAGGTGCAAGGTCTCTAATGAATGTAGGGTGCAAAGAGAACATATAACCATAAGTAGACCACTCCTTTGATTATCATGAGATATTCAATCAACTCAAACATTTCAAAGCTCAGGTTGACCTCTCTCCATGCAGTCTGTTGGATCTGCTAAGCATGTGGATGTATTTTTCAACCCTGACTAGCTTCCAGAGATAAGAAGTCTCAGCAAAGGTCTTCCAGAGACATTTACCTAGCTATTTGGAAGCTAGAGCTCAAAGTCCTCTCTTTAGAATAAGCACCTGCAATTGTTCTGTGATGATGAGTTACTCTTGTCTTTTTAAAGAGAAAGGAGAAGCAGTGGTAGTGTCACTTCTTTACCTGTGGTTAGAAGCTCTTACCCACAAGATGACACCTGGTCTAAGGCTTTTCTCTGCCCCAGCGGTTTCAAAGAAGCTACACCAATTTGTTCAAAAATCATTTTACCCACCAACAGGGACAGAAATCTTCTTCCCCAGCCAGGTTATTCTGCTGCCTGGGGGATGTATACGAAGGGATATGCCATATAGAAAATGTTGGTAGTGCCATCAGGTAGCACTGAAAATATACACACAACCTGCAGCTTCCAGACAGCTGTTGGTATGTGACCCTGAACACACCAGACAGGCTCATCAAAGCACTATGGACCTACTTTGCTTATTCTTATTATTCAGTGGTAGGTATCAGCTGCATCCCATGTTGGATTTACTCCTTCCACTTCTGTCTCAGTTGGCAACACCAATACAGATTCTTAAAAGTGATTATATATTCTACAAATAGGATCAAAATCTTTCTACTTAGTTAGCAAGAAACATTTGATGAATCTAATTCAGAGTGTAGAGTACTTAGAGAGAATTATGTCGTGCAGTTGATATGAGAAGGAGGTGTCATAGGCATGTCTTTCAAACTCTCAGCCCTCTGAGAAGTGAGAGGTAAGGGGACAATAACCCTCTTCAAGCTGTCAAATATTAAAGACACATCTGAAATTTTTCCCTTGCAGATTTTACCTAAAAGTTAATTTATAGGTGCTTTAACACTCAAGCATATTAAGGAAATAGGACCACAGATGTGACCATATTTCTAACTTGATAAGCCAGATGAATTATTGAACCTTCTATCCTGCAGCCTGTGGTCAAAAGTGAGTGCAGTGATCTCAGCCCTGTTTCTAGTGGTTAGATGTCCACTTAGTGACCCTAATGTTGGCCTCACCTTTCAGGATAACAGCTTACTTGTTATGGAGGCATATTTGCAGAATAAATAGCCTTAATAATATGCTTGTCAATACATGATAAAGAAGTTTTCTTTTTTATTCCCTGTGCTTGTTCTATACTGCACAGAAGCTGGATGATTCATCAACTTCTGTAATAAATACATTCTGCTTTTAAAAGAAAAGTTGCTTTCCAGCTTGAGTTAGTCAGTACTAGAGTTTGGTGGTTTATCACTACAAGGAAAAGGTGGCAAAAATATTTTTTCTTCTTTGTTCAATTCTTTTATCTCACGTGTTCACCAGTCTTTTGCCCACTTTACTGCACACTTATAGTATAAAAGCATGCCCAGGAACAAAATATCTTCATGGGTAAAGCTCCCTGCTGCCTAGGCTTTATGCAGTCGTCCTAAGACAATTAATTCTGTTACAAAATATCCCAAAAAGAGGGACATTTTCCTTCATCTTCTCTGTGGCCTTTGACACAATTAAAGATAAATAGTTTAAAATTATTTTTCTTCATTAGAGTCACAGAATTGTTGAGGTTGGAAGGAACCTCTGTAGGTCAAGAAGGGCCACCTAGAGCCAGTTGCCCAGGACCATGTCCAGATGGCTTTTGAATATCTTCAAGGATGGGGACTGCACAACCTCCCTGAGCAACCTTTTTCAATGCTCAGTCACTCTCACAGTACATTGTACCTGTTGGGTCCACCTTGTTTAGAATTGTTTTATTTCCTATATCCACTACATTCACAAAGTGCCTTAATAACACGCACTGCTGGCTGCTACAATGGAAATGTGATTTTTATGATCTATGATGGCTATGAATTTCACTCTTTTGTAAGCATGTCTCGGCATGTAAGTTTTCATACAACAAAATCATAGACTACTCTTATTCCAACAGGTCAAAATTAACCAAGGGTGTTATCTACCCCCAAAGCTCATGGCTAGTGTCCATGCTACTAAAGCTCTCTAGCTTCCAAAACAGAGTGGCTACATCCAAACGTCCTCCTAGGAGTGATCACTGGCCTGTGCTAACTCCAAAACCGTGCTTGTTTGGGGGAGGACTGGTGGCATGGGCCAAAGCAGCACCAGGGGCCATCTGAATTATTTAGCCTTGCAGACAGAGAATTGAATACCCACGTCTGGGAATGTTCCCTGGCACTGTTCAATGTAGTGTATGGACATGGCGGTAAATTCTATGTTGAAACTACATTAACGTGGCTGTTAGGTAAATAGGAAGAAACCTTTGACCTTAGAAAACACTTTTTGTGCTACTCCATCATTGAAAGTGTGGATCTTTCAAGTAGTCGTGAGAAATCAGTACTTGGGTAGCCAACCTGCTGCTAAGTTTGCTATATTACTGGGGGTTTATAGGGAAGGAGGAGAAGGGCCAATGCAAACCTTCAACCTAAATTTAACCTCACAGCTGAGTTAACTCGATTCATATTGAAGTAAGGCAGAATTTCAGACAAATTAAGTGGAGAATTGCAGTGCAGAGGAATACTTCCCCCATTTCACACCGTCTTGTTATTCCCCTTGCAGGGCTTCAAAAGGGAAATAAGCCATTTCTGCACACTGGGCTTTGAATGTGAGCCACTTTGTGAAAACTCCCCACAGTGCTGTGTTGCTGAAACCAACAGTTTGAAAATGTAAGCTACACTTTGTTATAACCTGTCGTTTAAATGGCTGTAGAGGCTAAACACAAATCAAGAAGTTTCTTGAGCTATATCTGAAAGCAAAAAACAAAACCCAAAACAAACCCAAAAAACTCCCAACAATCTGAGGTTTTTTTCCAAGCTCCTGTATTTACTTTCAGGCTCATCTCACGTTTGACTTCATGTCCCCATGAGACCCAAATTCCCTCTCTTTCTTCCTTTCATCCATGAACTGGGGAGGTGAACAGATCCCCAGTAGGGCCCAGTAAGGTTCCTAGCCTGGAAGATCACACACTAGGAGAAACTGAATGAGGTTTTGGAGGTTGGACAATAATGCCTAGGGATGCACGTAACCGCCATGCTAGGAATAGAAAGAAGGAACTCTCTGTCATTTCTTATAGTACTTGGTCATGTTTCCATTCTTCAGTCTGATGATGGCATCAGACTATGTTTAGTGCTTACAGAAAAAGAAGAAAAGTTGTGTTGCTGCAGGGGCTGATGGGTTTACAGGTTTTACTCATCTGGTATTGTACTGAATTGTACTGGATTGTACTGAATTGATGTCACACACAACATGCAAAACATTGTGGACTTCTTTTCAATGCAAGGCCCTGTGCAATGGAATTTATTGTATGTGTTTGTAATACAATTATTAATTTCATGGTGGAAAAAACTTTTGCTGATACACAGGAAACTGATTTGGTGTAAATTCTTTTACATTATTCCTTCCTTTTACTGTCTCAATTGACCAATATTAAAACTTGCTATAATTTATCTATCTTCATTTCCTTTTGAATATGTCTGTGAACTCATCAAGGTTTATCCAATGTCCACTAAAGTCAATGGGATATAAAAGGTCTTTTAACAGCGAATTAATTTTTTCTGGTGGATTAAACAGCTTTAGGTAAATGGTAAATTAAGTAATGTAAATTGCCATTAGCCTAAAGTATTATTCTAATATTATTAGTTTTACTACAGTTTCCAGGCCAAGGTCTGATCTCAATTACACTGGTTTGAATGAAGATAACTATTGACTTAGAGCTTAGAACTTTTTCTGAACATTTACTAATGTAATAGATCAAAATCCAGACCCTCTGTCCTGCTTGGTGGGACTTAAAATGCAGGTTTCACTTGCTGGTATTCCAGCTGATATTTCTGATGTGCTCTACAATAGTAAAACCCACTGTTCTCTATTAGTTGGTTTTGTTGCCAGATACATTTTTTTTCCTTTTTCCTATTACCTGCGCTCCCTCTTTGGAGAAGCAAAAGTGATGCAGTTGCACAGTTAATAGCTTTCTACCTTACTACTGATTTAAGTCCTCACTGTTTTTAAGAAGTTATTAAAAAAAACCCACAACCAGAACCTAAGCTTTTCTCTAGTTTCTATTGATAAGGTACAAGAAGAACATAATTCCTACCACTCTGGAATGGCAATACTTTAATGTCTGTCACCCTAATAAAATCGAGGGGAAGTTTATTTCCCCTAGGTAGCCTTGTATGTGCATAAATAACAGGGTTTATAAACAAGTGTCCCTATCCATATGGTCACCCATCTGGTGGTGAAGAATCCCAAGAGAGATACCAATTAGTGGAAGCAGAAACATAAAGTTAGGAAAAGCTACTAAGACTGTTAGTTGTACAGTTTGCAAATGATAAATCCCAATATCAAAATGAGAAATAATGTGTTTCTAAAGTGTCTTTGATCTTTAACAACCCTGCTGGTACTTTCCAAAGAGGACTTATAAACATAATTACATGATGAATCTTTGATATGTAGGGGGTTTAAAAATAAACAGACTTTCTGGGGAAAGTGCAGTGATTCAGGGAGAGCACCTACATGACCCTGCCATTAAAGACCTGTCTTCCTCTGCTATAATTCAGAACCTTTCCTTGGACACATATGTTTCCAATTCATCAGAGAGCAGAAACTAAACTTGTGGGAATGGTGACCTGAGGAACTGTGTGCCCCTGCACAAGTGGGTACATCACATTAGAGCAGTAAATCCTGGAGCCCCCTTTTTGATTATTTCTTACTCAATTACCTTTCTACCTTCCATCCTACCTACAGCAGACGAAGGAGCGGGGACTTGAGGTCAGCAGGAACACTCTCTGCAGACGCACCCATGCACCTTCATCCCATATTCCTGGGTATGGCAAGGCTTGAATTTGGCAAGTTGTTTGGAGTGTGCCTGTGCTAACTGTCCATGTTCTCTGGGAGATTCAGTGGATATAGCTTGGCAGCCCTTTCTTAAACCTGTCTGCTCTTATATTGGGATTCTTTTTGGATTCTCAGTATTCCTGAAGAGAAACTAGATTGTGTAAGGAGCCAGAGAAAAGCTGTTTTAAAACTGTTTTAAAGCTGTGTCCAGTTATCCAACAATGTTTTTCTTATTGACAACACCTAGGTGACTGCACTCTGAGCATAAATACTCTTGTCAGCTTTTCTGCTCAGCACAGTAGCTGCCCCAAGTCTCATTTTGTGGTATGTTATTCCCTATGTCTCATGCCTGGAGTCCAGACACTCAGCAAAGAGTTCTGGATTCTGCCAAGGGAAACTCAAACCTCTAAATGTCATATATTAGCTTCCAGGCATAGGAATCGCTTATTGAATCTAGCTTAGAAACAAAAAGTACACTTAAGGGAATGAGTATCTTTGTGAGGAAGTATTCATGTCCTTTTCAATGGCAAATGTAGGATGCTGCCACTAATCACATTCGAATGTGATTTGGGGAAATTAACTAACTAAAAGACCCTCAACTGAATATTTTGGAATACAGAATGATTAATCTTGCAGCAAGATCTGAAAGAATTTCTGATGTATGGAGTGTTTTGATTAGTAGTCATGGGGAAGATTTTCAAAGGTCAAGACAGAAGAAGAATGCAAAATTTATCCAGAGTAAAACTGGGGTTTGCTATATGAGCAGGTTAAATTTACATTGAAACTAAAGCAAGGTTAATGTTATTTAAATTTTCAGTGCTGAAAAACAAATGACTGTAATGTATACTATTCTACCACAATGGTGCACTACACATGCAGTAAAGATTAGTGAGCTCAAGCTATTATTGTAGGTATGTATGGTTATTGCAAAACTTTGGATCAGAATTTCAGGGTTTTTTAGGATTTTCTGGGTACAGTTAGCTTATATCATCCAGATGTCTGTGTTAAAACAAGTTACAGAAAACCACATTCTTCCTCTGATTAGTGACTATAAAAGCTGTAATGTATCATTCCACACACAGTGTTACAGGGCCTTTGAGTCAAATGTGATCGCTTTACCAGCAAAAATATGTGTACTTCTTTTCTTTAGCTGTCAGAGCTGGTAACTCAGTGTGAGATATGGCAGTCAAACTTTGCTTTCCTCTGCTGACACCTTATTGCCAGCAGTAACAATTCAATAACACCTCTAACACCTCCATAACCCTATTGCCATTTTCTTGTCCCTGAAGTTACACCTCAACAAAACTGCTCTGCAGAAAATGTCCTTGTATGGTTGGAAATAATCATCAGGTGGAGTCAGTGGGACATAACCTGAAGACAGTGACGATAAAAATGTGACATCACCTTTAGTGCCAGTAGTGATACAGAAGAAGAAAAATGCATCTGAGCCACATATATTTAGTGGGTGCTGAAAGGCAGCTCCCAGATCCTTGGTGGGTACATCCATGTGGCACTTACTGTGCCACAGTAACAGGGGGGAAAACCCCAGCTCTCACCACAGGCTTGACTTTGTAGAGCTGGAAGCAGTGAACGAAAAACCCCTCAAATTTTAAACTGAAATTACTTGATATGAAAATCACTGAAATTCAGTGCTTACAGAGCTCCACAGTCACTTTGAAGAGCAGAAGCACAATGTATACAGCTATCAGAGACAACCTACAAGACTAAAACTATCTGCAACAAAAAAGAACAAAAAAGAACAAAAAAGAAATCAGTGCTTGCAGTGTTAGGATGGATGAAGGGTTTGGATCTGTGTCTCTGAACAGCATGTTATTACTTATCAACCTGCATCTGGACATAGCTCAGCTGCATCAAGAACAGTGTGGCCAGCAGGACTGGGGCAGTGATTGCCCTGCTGTACTCAGCACCGGTGAGGCTGCACCTCGAGTGCTGGGTTCAGTTTTGGGCCTCTCACTTCAAAAAAGACATCGAGGTGCTGGAGCGTGTCCAGAAAAGGGCAACAAAGTTGGTGAAAGGACTAGAAAATGTCTTATGGGGAACAACTGAGGGAGCTGGGGTTGTTCAGTCTGGAGAAGAGGAGGCTCAGGGGGACCTGATCACTCGCTACAACTCCCTGAAAGGAGGTTGGAGTGAGTCGGGGGTCGGTCTCTTCTGCTGTGCCCACAGTGAAAGGATGAGAGGAAACGGCCTTAAATGGAAGCAGGAAAGATTCAGGTTGGACATTAGGAAAAATTTCTTCACTGTCAGGATGATTGGGTATTGGAATAGGTTGCCCAGGGAGGTGGTGGAGTCACCATCCCTAGAGGTGTTCAAGAGGCATCTGGATGTGGCACTGGGTGATGTGGGTTAGTGGTGATATAGGCAGACATTTGGACTGGGTGATCTTGAAGGTCTCTTCCAACCTCAATGATTCGATGATTTTATGATGCTATATTATGACACCCGTATTTCATATTTCACTTAATATTAATTATCATCTAAACATGTTACTGATTGTGATAATACAGTTTAAGTTTTTAATTCTGTTTATTTAAGTATTACAATTTTGTATTTGCTTGTAATAATTACACATGCAGGGTGTGCTATGCATATTGTTTTCTCCCTCAGAATTTACCTGAAGATGTGAGGTTAAAGGTGGGGAGTTTAAATCTTCAGAGAATGAAGAGGTAATTGGTGAATGAAGAGAAAGAATTATGAGAAATCCAGATAGACATATGACCCAAGTAAGGAGGAAGTCTTTGTCAGACAAGATGAACTCACTGAGCTGGACATTGTTTGCCTGTTATTTGTGTCAATTTTTGAAATATTTGTGTTAAAGTAGAATAAAGAGGCCATTATTGCAATCCACTAAGGAAATGGCAAAAGAATCATATCATGTCTGGGCCAAAAGTGAGTAACCTTGGACAGCAACCTGTACTGCTGCAACAAGGGACTCTTCTCCATAATATCTAGAAACAAGCATTTTTCTTCTCAAAGGATTTATTTGTAGGCGAGACATCAATGTGATTCTTTATAACATTGATTTTTTTCTGGGAAGATGAGACAGTGAGGAGGATATTAGCTGATGCAGTGGTAAGGACCTCAGATTACTTGAATGTTGACACTAGCAACCTAATTGAAGGAGTCCAGGAGACCTATTTATGACCAGAGATGAGAGACATAGGAGAGCAACTGCAGTGAGGAACTGCAATTTCCTGAAGAGAAACAGAGAGGTGTGTCCAAAATGCAGTCTCCAAGCCTAAACAGCCAACTGTGAGAAGGTAAACAAGAGGGAGCAGTGCTCAGTTATCTTCACAGTTCTAAGGGCCGTGACAATTCCTAATGCCTGGGAAGGAAGCATGGAAGTGTCTTCTGAATTAGTGAACTATTAATATACTTTCCCAAGTTTAGCCAGGATATTCACCGTCTCATTCTGTCCTATTTTTCCCCAAAATATTCTGTTTATTTTTAAGAATTACTGCCTTGTGTCCAAGCGACCCCCACTGCTGACTCCTGAAAAGTATGACTTCCTGCAATTTCACCAGCTTCAGTCCAAAAACTTGGATTAACAATCTCTTGGCAACTTGGTTTCTCTAACAATGTTACAGAATCTTATCAAAAGACTTTTTAATATTCCAAATATATAATGTATTCTGCATCTCCATTAGCAACATGCTTACTGAATACCCATGAACCTGTGACTGCATTAGTAAAACATGATTTCCCTTGAGATAAACTCTGAGTTTTATCCAATGCATTGTGTTTAACCATGAACAAAGTGATCTTACTCATCGTTACAACTTCAACCATCTCATGGATGGTGGAAACTAGACTTACTGGTGTGTATTTCCCAGAACAAATGACCTACAGGGTCTGTTAGTGCTTCCACACTTGCTTTACTACAATTGTATCACATGAATTGGTGTCACAATCTCCCTATCTGGAGATGAAAATGTCAAGAGGTGCACTGTGGAGTGTCATCAACTATTATTTGACATCTTTCTGTGGAGAATACTGTGGATAAACAGTTGATTGTTGTGGACACATCTTCCACTTCCAGACTGAACAAAGGGTATATTCACATTCTACTGGAAAACTAACCAAAATAGCAATGGTCCCTGCCCATGGCAGAGGAGTTGGACTAGATGACCTTTAAGGTCCCTTCCAACTCAGGCTATTCTGTGATTCTGTGCACTCCAAACTTCACAAGTGGTAAGCAGCACAGCTTCTAGAAGAAAGCAGGATGCCTCAGGTTTTGTAAGGCTGAAATTACAATTTCTGGGTGCAAAAACTGTCCACCAGGTTGGAGAACGAACTGAGTAGAAGTCATTTTCACCTTCCCATGTGATCCTGGCTCTCTTGTCTGAGGACTCCTAGCCGTGATGGAAGACACAAGGAAATTGATACCTTGTTTTATGTACATTGGATTTCAGAGCCATTCTTCTAAGCAATAAATTTACTGGGCTGTTGACAAAACCCAACCTAAGAGTCCTAAAAGAGAAGTAATTGGTTGGTACTGCCAGGAGGTTTGAGTGTTGGAGCTGGGGACCAGTGCAACTGGGAGTGGCCTCTTCTCTTGAGTGTCCTGTAGGGACGATCTGCTGGGAGCACCGTGGAGAGGCCATGTCTAGGTCTGACTTCTGACCCAGGGGAGTTGCTTTACACTGCAGATGTGGTCCTTAGTCCCTGGCTGATCTCAGCCCCTCTGAGATGCAGATTTGCACGTGCGTGGCCATGGGTGCTGCTGAGACAGGCCTCAACCCCAACCTTGGGCTCACGTCCTGATCTGGCCTTGTCCATCACCATCCCCACAGAGATGTCTGATGCTCTTACCTGGGGCCATACCTGACTGCCTACTGGTTTGCCCTGCTTCCTGGCTGGGGGTGGTGGGACAGGCTCTAGATGGTGAGACCCTGCCCTGCCCACCCCCATGGAGAGCTCACACTGTTATCAGCTCCCATACCCCAGGGAACCGTTTTACCCTCACAGCACCTTGGCAGTGAATGAAGAAAAAAAAAGCAACATTCAGCTTTTATAAGTAAAGAAGCAGAGGCATCTGGGAAAAATTTAGGATAGTGCACCCAATTTTTAGTTCTCCCATGCAAGACATCAGTAAACTGGAAGGAAATCAGTGGAGGGCCACTGAGATGGTCAGACTGGAGAACTTGCCTGATCAACGAGGTTGTGCCAACTCCATCCTTGGAGGTTTTCAAGGCAGAACTGGATAAAGCCCTGAGCATCTTGGGGTGACCTCATAGCTAATGCTGCTTGAGGCAGAGCTGGAGACATCCCGAGGTCCTTGCCTACCCCTGTTATTCCAGGATTCTATGATTCTAAGTTACTATTAGTTATACATTTTCATAATAGAACCAACCAAGGCCAGGTCTGTGCACAACACTGTAGACATTGTAGACAGTTGTTTTAATTGTCTTTCTTATTTCTTGACATCCGCTTTGCTTCTTTTGCACTTTGATGGAATATTACATTTCTCAAATAGGGGATATTCCAGTCATAACATGTGACAAGAATGGCATATACCCTTTCAAAAATTAAGGAGAAGTGTAAATTTTCTTCTTGATAATAATTTAAAAAATAACTTTGCTTGCTCAAAACCTTCTGCTCTGGATCTTGTCATAGATTATTCCTCAAAAAATCTTGCTTTTCTACTGACTGATGTAGTGTTTCATTCATTTGAAAAGTGATATTTAATTAACAGACCATAAATACAGTTTATATATTTGATATACACATGGAGACAAATCTTTAGCAGCATAAATGAATGTGACTTCTTTGAAATCCATGGAGGTGTATCAGTATGTCAGAAACTGATGTGACCATTATATATCATCTTTGAATATCTGTGTAAGGCCTATCTTGGTCATATATAAAATCTCATTTAAGGCCTCATTTCACTGAGGTATTTTAATAATTGCCAAAATTTAAGCATGTCATTCAGTTGACTGCAAAAGGATTCATTGTGTTTTTAAGCACCCTGCTGGATCGTGATAAGGAAAATAACTGAGGGATATGAAGGATAATTTTAAATACTGGAATATGCCTACCAGCACATCAGAATGCTCTGAAATGTATATGCTTTCTTTTCCCCAAAAAACAAAGATAAAAGCAAAAAAAGTGTAACTTCTCTGCAGGGTCCCTGGTGAAGGATCTGTAGAGTCAGCAGATTCCTTTACTCTTTGCTTTGCAGTGCAGTACTTTCACTTTTCCCTTGCTTTTTCTGTAACATAGACCTGTTCTTTGTCACTTGACCTCCTCTGTTTCTCCCTTTACCAACTGCTCTTTTTTAAAAAGCTGTTGTGCTCAAAAGATTATCAAGTGCTGTAGTTTCTATTTTCAACCTGCAGTTAAAAGCTCTTTGTTATTTTCACAATCCTCCTTTATTGTGACTCTTACACTACACAAAGGCTATCTAAATCCTATCACAAGTATCCTGGCAAAAAACACTCATCAAATTAGGCCAATTGAACATAAGCATAAATCCTATCATGCCTTAGATTGCATTTGGAGTGATATGCTTGAGGAACTGAAATGGAAAAATATACAAGAGATGCTCAAAAAATAAGCACAGGGAGAGGTTTTCAATAGCAATACAACATTCTTCTTCTGCAGTCATGGCACAGTCCAATTTGCTAATTAAAAGAGCACCAAAGGAAGATGTCAGTGTGATCCAGCAACACCAATGGTAATTAAATGTGGAACCACTTTGAGAAAGAGCTGTAACAGACCAAGAAACCTGTATAAACGTGAACAGAGATATAGTTAAATATATGGTACATACAACTTTATAAGAGCAGAGACACATGTGCAAACAGGTGAACTGAGCCCTGAATGCATGACATTACTTTGTATGATTTTGTTTCTGTTTGAAAATGACTGATGGATTATTAACAGTTTTTGCATACAAGAAAATGAATCAGGTTTGCTGGACTTGTGTCCAAAAGTTCCACCAGTGCCCAGAGAGACTTGCTCAGTCACCTCAGTCAGTCATTTGGGTTTAACTCAATAGCAGGAATGGCAATTGTCAAAAAAAAACCCCATGCTTTGTCAAAACTTTACAGTTCAGATGTTTTGCAGTTTCTGTTATTAAAGAACTATGCTAATTTTATAGTTCATCCAACTTATATTTGTTATAAGTGTTCTCTCCTTCCAACTGTGCACTTCAGCAAACAGGAGACAAAGCTGCAAACTGATTGTCCATGATTCCTCTTCCTTTCAAGCTGCTTTTTGAGTACACGGTATGCAAAAAACCACAAAATCTTTTTTCTAACAGGTTTGTTTTTTATTATAAAAGATGGTGTGAGCCAGTAACTGTGACATGGATGAGAATTTGGAAGTTCTAGATCCAGTTCTTGGCTCTTCACTAGAATCTACCAAGAACGTGTAAGACCTTTCATTTCTGTCCACCTAAACTCCACCTCAGGGATGTGCAATGATTAACCCTTTCTTCTCCTCTTCTATTATCCTGCTTCATTGCCTCACTCACCATCAATCAGATCACTCACAAGATGATGCCAAAACTGTATCATTACTTCCTTTTTATGTAGTAAGAAAAATACGTGGGAAAAATTAGCACTAATTTATCCCTTGAATCCAGACCATACCATACCTTTAAGAGTATGCTGCCAGAAGATCTGCTTATTCTATTATTCTCTCCCTTCTTGACTATCTTTTTTATCCCCTGACATTTATGTGATGTGAGCACTTCAGCAACAAAGTGTAGAAAAATATTTGCTCTGTTTGCTAGACCACCTTTCTCCCAGTTCCAGCAGATGTGTATGCCTCACTTTTCAATTCAGAGGTGTGTGACAGCAGATTCAAGTTAGGCTAAAGGCTAGACTTGGCTCTCTGCTGAACAAATTGCTCTGCTTGCTGACAATGGTACCTGCTTGTGAATGCATGTAAGAATAAAATTGGTATTAAGATTACAAGATTTATGGGGCAGTGAAGACATCTTTTTCTTCTGTTAGAACACGTGTCTGCATCAAATGGTTCCATTCATTCACAGGACTATAATAAGACCAGTGAGGAAGCTTAATAATACTTAGTTGCAGGATATGGTGGTGGGAAGAGGATTAATTTGTTTTTCCTCATTGTTGTTGCAAAGTAGGTTGAAGCAGTTTTTCTGAAATTGTATCAATGGCACAAAAAAATCTAATTGGAAAAATATTTTTGAATTCATATATTTGGGATCTGAAATTTTGGAAAATAACCACTTTGTAAATTTGATTTGGAATTTTATATTTTATTTTGTGGGATTTGTGTCATTATTTTACTACTATGTAATTTTCCTGGGGTGGTGGTGAAATTGCAGGGAGTGTTTATAATCTTCAGTGGTCCCATGACTTCAGATTGACCAGAGGTGCCTCCTGTCACAATGAAACCAAGCATCAGCTTTCAAAGTTGAAGCTACTGTGATTCATGATGTAAACCTACTCCAAAATGTAGACATTTCTATAAAACAAAAATTTGGATTTTTGAGTTGAAGCAAAATTCATGGAGTAAACTTCAGACCATAAATGCGCTCATTGAATCTCATTGTTTCTATCTACTGGAGGTGGGACACGTGAACTCAGTGGGTATTTCAAAAGCCAATATGAACTGTCTTATGCGAGCCTTCATAATTAGAGGTGATGCTTCTGGAGGAGATTCATATCTGCTGGAGAAAGATTAGAAAGAAGTACAAACTTACCAAAATACGTCATCTGGCAATTCACCTTCTTGGCAAAAGCCTCTGGAAATGATTGATGGCTCATACTCCGACACAAACACAAGGGTCTGCCAGTGCTGTAAATTCCTCTGTTGTCTGTACGTCCAGATTAACTCCTCAGGGCTGTTCCTAGAGCCCATGAACTAATAGCAGGCTCAGTGCATTGGCAGGAACAGCAAATAGACTGCTACAAACTAAATTTGCTTAACTAAATTAAATGCATAGCAATGCTAAGAAAACTGAGTTAAGGGCCTTCAGAAAATGTAAAGAAAGGAAAAAAAGTATAGTCTTGTTTCCTGGGGGGAGGGAAGACAAGACTTAAAGTGAGACATCAGGAGAGAAATAAATCTTTTAAATATATTGTGCATATGCACTGAACACTTCATGTTTTTAACATGTAATCTGGATTTGGTGTTGCTTGGGGGGTGGGCAGGGATAAGTTTGAGAAGGATCTGTGCTAGATGAAAATAGAAAGCTTTCAGAGATTTAACCATGCAGTAGAGGGGAGAAAATGTCCTTCAGGTTTTTTTTTTTCAATAATACAAGTCTGAGAAACACAGAGTGGCAGAGAAGCACTTGGAAGGAAAATGCACAGTAATATCCTAGGCTTTGAGGTTCCATGGAGATTTTTTTTCAGGGCCAAGTTCTACAGTTTCGCTGTTGTGAATGAAAATGAAAGTTATTCCTAAATAATGTGGCAGCCATTCTCATCTCTGATTTCCTAATTATACTGCCCTTAGCCAGAGAGAGAAAATAACCTTGATACTGTCTTGGCTTGGACTGATCCTGCAGAAATTCCTCTGGAAGGGATCATAATTTTTTTCCACTAATCATAGTATTTCTGCCAGCTTCTGTAACATTTTTTTTTCTTTTCACTAAGCAGGTCTGTCCTGTAGAGTGGAAGGAGAAGTGGTCCATGCCCCTGACCCAACTCCCTCCACACCTCTGCAGGAGAAGAGACATTCACAGTCAGGTTTGTCTCTGGGTTCCAGTGTTTCTCACTTCTCCCTCCTGCTCTCTGGCAGTCCTGCAGCTGGAATTATGCTACCTCCAACAGGAATTTTTCCAGCCACAGAAAGCTGCCATATCAAAGCAATAGAAAATCTGAGTGCATTAATACGTCCCGTTTTCCCCAGGACTGAACGCTGATGGCTCCTTTACATAACTTATTCCATCTCTTCATCTGCTCAGATTTCCTTTTTCATCCCATCAGCCTTGCCTTGAACTGAGAGCAGATTTTGCCATGGACTTGAACCATGGACAAGAGAAAAGATCAGCAACAGAAACCTGGAAATCTGTTCCTCCACCTGAAGGTAAAAGTTGTGAGCTCTTCCAGGCTGTTATCTCTGGAGGTTGGCCAATTTTCAACCTGGCTTTATGAAATGTATTTGTGAAATCATTCCCATATAGCTTGTTTGGAAGGGTATTCTGACATGTAGCTCTTTCTCCCAGTTCCACAAAGTGGTGAAATGGAAAAAGATGAAATCTATATTTAATGAATTAAAATTCTACCCAGTGTAAGCAATCCTGTGTCTAATGCAGCCAGCTCTTGCCAAGTTTTCAATAAAAGAGTTGTTTTCACTCGACATTTATTTCTTGAATAAAACCATACTTGAGATCAGTATATTTTCATGCTGAGATTGTTAGCAAACTGAAAATAGACAGAAAAGTTTGACCTTTCCAGCAGGACAGCAATACAGAATTTATTAACAAGAGCAAAGCAGGACAAAACAAAATTGTACGTGTACTCCTTTAAATAAAGGGGATTACTGTAATGGGACATCTGGTACTTTAAAGTGCAGATTGCAAAATCAGTATGCTGTATCATTTTAATCCCCATAAGTAAATGCTCCCTTCCAGTTTCCTTTCCTGTGTTATTCTCCTGCTTACTGTCCTTGTATATGGGAAGAACAAATCCAAGGACAAAATGTTGAGAAGCATTTTGATTTTGTAGACACTTTGTCAGGCTCTATCCCCAGAAATTCTGTGGATGTGGGAGAGAAGCGAGGCTATGCTGTATGGCTGAATCACATGCTTTAACATCTCAGCTTCAGTTCAACACGACATGACTTTAGGCAGACCCAGAATTTCATATGGGAACAGTTAAATAACTGCAAACATCTAAAGCAGAGCAGAATAAAATCAGGCAGTGAGGGGTAAATGCCTACAGGCAGGCCAAATCTACAGAAGGAAGAAAATTGCAAAGCTTTATATTCTGCATAACAAAAGAAATGTATTTGTGATGAAGGCTGGCTAAATTTATACCGGTTTTGGATAGGAGATAACAATTATTGCCATTGTAATCCTGGATAATTCCTCAGTATAATTATCAGCCCCACCAGTTTATTACGCACGTGGTTGCTGGAGATTTGTGAAGTCTGGATAGTTGCTAGCCTCTGGATCAGCATAGCGTTCTGCTTTTTTTGTTTGTTTTAATCTGTTATTTCAAAAAGCAGATTATTTCCTCTTAATTTTAAAGAGGACTCTTCAGAACAGATAAATAATCTTACTCTGGGCTGATAGTCCACATCTATGTTTGAAAAAATGTTTTGAGTTTTAATGCAAAAAAGACAGATTTATAATACTGATTACTACATTTATTTCTAAACATTCTTTCTGCTAAACATGCATTTGCTGTATAAGAGAACAACCATCTGTGAATTTCTGAATTTCATTAAACAGATGATAAGTGTTTAGTGATAATGATTTCATTAAACAAATGCTAGTATTTTGTTTTCCACAGGATTAATATATTTCATACACAAGAATAATCATAAACTAGTATGGACTTAAACAATTTTTAAGCTGGAAAAAGTCCCAGAAGTATATGTTTAGTTTAGTTTATTCAGATTAATTAATTAAGTAAAACAGGATATAAATCTTAATTATTATTAAAAATTCATCTGAAATTAAAAAAAGGTACCAACATAGGTTTTTTGTAACTTTTGTAATTTATTCTGGAAATTACTAAAATTGCTTTTAACATAATTTTGTGTGACTATGAATCTTTTGTAAACACAACTGTCCTCTCACAAGTATTTAAATAAAAGATTTCTTGATGTCTTTCAGAAGAAGATTTCAGCAGAAAGGCTTTCAAACAGTCTGAAAGTCATTTTGACGGACAAAGTTAAAAGGTGAACAAGTGTTTTGCCTTTACTTATCTACTTGTTGTAGCTGTTCAGGTGGCAGAGGGGATCTGAGACACCAAACCAGAGATACTCATTAAGTGAGCAAAACCAAAGGTGGGCACTGACGGCTTGAAGTGCTGCAGTGTACTCCCAGCACACAGCAAATGCTGACAAAGAGCATCCCTCAATCACAGGAAGAGGGAACCCTGGAGGCTTGAATAGTTTTCTACTGATTTCTGTTGCCCACATTTGTAGAATCCATTTCTCTTATCTACCATGATGCAGCTGCTGAGAGCAACAATGACTGTTTGAGGGGACCTTTGTTCCCTTCCTCTGACTTCCAGCTCTTCCTTCATTTGCAGAAGCCTGAGTAGGAAATATCTGCATGGCTACCTACTCCTTGCACTGTCCCCCTGAGAGCACTTCTATAAGAACAACTAATGAGTAAAACAGCTGAAAAAATTGTTTCTATTTGCATTTTCCCAGGTTTTCCAGCTGATTCCATCTTTATTCCCAGTTTATAGCACAATATTTTTTTTATTAGTCAATAGTACATGACCCTGCATTCAGTACAACTGAGTATTGCCCCATTTCTAGTATGGCAAGGCTCAAACAAACCATCTCTCCTCTGGATCCACACAGTCCTGATCTATACTTCTCCCAGCTTTAGGTCAATGGAGAATTTCAATAGCCTTTTTATACTGTGTTCAGTAATTAAAACATTACGAACGGTTCTGAGGAAGAACTCTGGAGAACTTCTCTAATATCTTCTCTTCATCTTGACACCTCCCTGCTGGAGTGCAGTCGGTTATCAGCTCCCCTTAGCTAAATCTCTTCCCACCTTACAGATGTTACACTGATTTTCCATTTTTCTGCCTCGCTAGTTTTTTCCCATGTGACACCATGTCTAATACCCTAGTTAAATTCAGACAGATTTCATCTACTGTTTTTCCTTTGTCTGGATAATCAGTTATGCTATCAAAGGGAGATATCTGATTATTGGAGCATTATCTACCCTTGGAAAAGTACTTAGCATTTTATCTCATTTTCTGTTTACCTCATGCTAACTAGTGTTCCTCAAAGTTTTTTTTAACCTATCATAATATTGAAGCAGAAGCTTTGGAGCATAACTTATTCCAGTCATTTCCCTTTTCCCTCACTTGAAGGTGAACTGTTCTCCAGGTATATTCACATAAACCCTTCCTTGTTATTTAAATACATCTTCATATGACCACCCTCCTCAAGTCTGGGGAAGGGGGTGGTCCAGCCTGCCTGCTTGACTTCTTTCCAGCTCAGAGATGGGGCTTTCCTCTTCGATAAACTCTCATCAGCCCTTTGTCCCTATGCTCAGTGTTATCTTCCCAATAGAAAATGAAGACACTGTATTTGCAGGGGGCCACAAACAGTTTGGAGAAATGCTTTATCTAGTGCTCACCAGGAGTAAGAGTTCTTCTTTACAGCTCTCTCTGTAGCTGTAGAGGAACACTGTGCTATTTTTATGTAAACAGGCCACTCTTTACATCCAGTCAAAGTAATCACAAACAGCATGTTGACTGCCAAAGCACAGAGGACTTTCCAGACTAAGATGAAAGTAGTTTAGTTGAGGTTTATATAATTCTTGTTAGAATTCATTATACATGCATGGATACATGAATCTTGCAAGAACTTTTCTGACTATGTATTTTGGTGCCTAAGGAATACCATTCTGCAGAGATAAAAGCCCAAACCCAGCAGACCCTTGTATCAGAAATTCTTCTCTGATTTTCAACATTTATAGAAGGATAATTACCTTCCTCCTCTAACTCCCCACTGTTTTAACAAGGAATTGGATGAACTTCTCTTTCTTGCAGAGGATGTATCAAAAGTCTGAGATCCAGTTAACACTGACTGGTAATCCCAGTTCCTTCATTGGCTCATACTGGGTTTCTCATCAGATCATTTACACCAGCATTTTCAAGGGTCTTTGACAGGCTACTTGCCTTCAGTTTTTGTTTCTGAGTGTCTAACGTGAGAAACCAAGAATCTGGTTTCAGTGGTCTGGCTGTGTTGCTATGAGGTCAAAGAGATGGAGCTGAGAGGATGCCAGGCTCCTGGCTGCCAGCTTAAGCCCACTGTGGGATGTAGTGTTCAGAAACCCTTGGTGTACACATGCACGAAATAACAGTAGTAGTAAAAGTGATGGGATACATTGTTGTCTGGAGCATTACAATCTACTGTACTTTCACAGATCAGATAAATGAACGAAAGATAGGAAATTATTACTCTGCAGGACTCAGAATCAATTCCTCTCTGTTATCTACCAGACCAGGAAACATTTGGCTCTTGGAAATAAACCTTAATCAAATAGGTCACGCTATAAAGTCAATGGCTCATTCTGTGAATAAGGACTACTCAGCAGGCTAAACATTTGCTGGACTGATTTCTAAGTCTTAAAACACTCAGCGAAAACACAAAATGCGTTTTATAAATTCTTGTTGCTGTAATTCACGTTTTACTAGAGAGTGAAATTTTACTGCTAGTTGTCATTTATTAGAAAAAAATAGAGAGAAATACGAGCACAGAATCACAGAATGTCAGGAGTTGGAAGGGACCTCAAAAGATCGTCTAGTCCAACCCCCTGCCAGAGCAGAACAACCTAGAGCAGGTCACACAGGAATGCATTCAGTCAGGTCTTGAATGTCTCTAGAGAAGGAGACTCCACAACCTCTCTGGGCAGCCTGTCCCAGTGCTCTGTCACTCGCACAGTGAAAAAGTTCTTCCTTATGTTCACCTGGAACCTCCTGTGTTCCAACTTGCACCCGTTCCCCCTTGTCCTATCACTGGACATCACTGAGAAGAGCCTGTCTCCATCCTCCTGACACTCACCCTTTACATATTTATAAACATTCATGAGGTCACCCCTCAGTCTCCTTTTCTCCAAGCTAAAGAGACCCAGCTTCCTCAGCCTCTCCTCATAAGGGAGATGTTCCACTCCCTTCATCATCTTAGTGGCTCTGCGCTGGACTCTCTCAAGCAGTTCCATGTCCTTCTTGAACTGTGGGGCCCAGAACTGGACACAATACTCCAGATGTGGCCTCACCAAGGCAGAATAGAGGGGGAGGAGAACCTCTCTTGACCTACTAACCACCCCCTTTCTAATGCACCCCAGGATGCCATTGGCCTTCTTGGCCACAAGGGCACATTGCTGGCTCATGGTCATCCTCCTGTCCACCAGGACCCCCAGGTCCCTTTCTCCTACACTGCTCTCCAGCAGGTCAGCCCCCAGCCTGTACTGGTGCATGGTGTTGTTCTTCCCCAGATGCAAAACTCTGCACTTGCCCTTGTTGAATTTCATTAAGTTTCTCCCCGCCCAACTCTCCAGCCTATCAAGGTCTCTTTGAATGGCAGCACAACCTTCTGGTGTGTCAGCCACTCCTCCCAGTTTAGTGTCATCAGCAAACTTGCTGAGGATACATTCTGTACCCTCATCCAGGTCGCTGATGAAGATATTGAACAACACCGGTCCCAGTACCGACCCCTGAGGGACTCCACTAGTCACAGACCTCCAACTAGATTCTGTCCCATTGACTACAACTCTCTGACTTCTTCCCTTTAACCAGTTCTTGATCCACCTCACTACCTGATCACCAAACCCATACTTTATCAGCTTATCTACGAGGATGCTGTGGGAGACAGTGTCAAATGCTTTACTGAAATTGAGATAAACCACATCTACCGCTCTACCATCATCCATCCACCTAGTTATTTCCTCATAGAAGGCTATAAGGTTGGTCAAACTTGACTTATCCTTGGTAAAGCCATGTTGACTACTCTTAATGACCCCCTCATCCTTGATGTGCCTGGAGGTGATGCCAAGTTGTTCCATCACCTTTCCAGGGATAGAGGTGAGGCTGACCGGTCTATAGTTACCCGGGTCCTCCTTCTTGCCCTTCCTGTAGACTGGAGTGACATTTGCTTTCCTCCAGTCCTCAGGCACCTCTCCCGTTGCCCACGACTTGCCAAAGATGATGGAGAGTGGCTTAGCAATGACCTCTGCCAGC
This sequence comes from Aegotheles bennettii, assembly GCA_013398125.1. Classification (NCBI taxonomy): domain Eukaryota; kingdom Metazoa; phylum Chordata; class Aves; order Caprimulgiformes; family Aegothelidae; genus Aegotheles; species Aegotheles bennettii. The sequence continues at coordinate 78,586 of VZRW01025868.1, forward strand.
TCCCTCAGCACCCTTGGGTGCATTCCATCCAGACCCATGGATTTGTGGATGTCCAGATTGCTTAATTGATCCCTAACCCAGTCCTCATCAACCAAAGCAAACTTCTCTTTTACCCTGACTTCCCCTGGGGCAGGACCCAGGTGGAATTGTGATTTTTACATAAGTGCAGAATACTTATGTTACAGGCTATTTTCATTATGCACTAATCAAACTTGTGTAATCCTGCCACTTCATTGTCAGTGTGATTATCACATCTGTTTAACAACAAGTTTAATAAAAATCATAAAGAAAAACAGGCAAATTAATGGTTATCTCAACAGAGACACCGAAGTGAAAATGGTCCTGCTGCAGATGTAGGTCTCAGCACACAAGAAGTCAGGATGAATTGTAGCATTGGTATGAAATACTCCAGAGAAAAGCAACTGGTATGACAAGAGTCAGACAAGATCACAGGAGCAGTTAAGCCAGCTAGCAAAGATTTCACGATGTCTCTTGTGAACATCTGAAAGCAGCACTCAGAACCTGCTGCATTTCCTTTCTTTGCCATGCAGAGAACAATAATACCTCAGAGTATCTTTGTTATACGTGGTTTGGTTGTGAAGAATTTCTGGGACAGGAAGAAAGAATCAAAATATAACAAGAACAGTAAGGGACAAGCAGAGTGTTCTTGCAGCATCCCAGAAAAAGACATCACAAATTTAGCATCATGGCTGTGCAGGAAGGATGGGGAGTCACAATTCTGCTTTTGCAGTGGCTGCACAAAGTGCAGGATGGAGACACTGTTGATGGCTACAGATGTAATAGTTCTGATCACCACACAAAGCCACTATAGTCACCCTCGAATCATGAAAAACAGTTATGACTGCAACCTTTAAAAGCCTGCATGAGGTTCTTGTTCACAGACTGTGTGCAGACTATAGTGACTACTGTTGAAATCTGACATTCGATAAGGATAACTGCTTGCAAAGAGGAATGATGACTGTCCCTTTACTTGCACTGGGGGGCTTTGTAACAACTGATTAGAACAGTTTCCAGCTTCATTCTTTCAGTATTCAGCCAATCTGCTGCAAAGCCCTGGAGTGACCACCTGGAGAGGAGGGGGGATCTTATGACGTTGTGTCCTCTGGTAGCTGGGACAGAGCAGATCCTCAGAGCTCTCTGTGCACCTAGAGTGATGACAGGCAACTCTGATGCCCTGACATGGTTAAAGAATTGAAGAAGAAACCTCTCCAGTTCCAGCCTACCACTGCCTGTGAGTGACTACCACCTCCAGGATAGCAATTCTGGCTGGAACCAATGTTAATCTCATCACTCCTTTGCATACTGCTGTCTTTCAGATCTAGGCCACCTAAGCCATGCTAGCCTTAGAAACAAACCACTGAAGTCTAGGTGGTCTTCAAACACCAGCCTATCTTTTTAAGCATTCAGGACCACATTCATCTCTTGTATGATCCCCAAGGCATCTAATATCTGCCTGTTGATATTCACATGCTGCTCAGGTCCTTGACTGTAGAGGAAGACCTTAAACAGGATTTTCAAAGGCTTTTCCTTCTGAGCACAGCTGAGATCTTACAGAAGAAACACCCAGATCCCAGCTAGCGTCTACTTTCTGGTGTGGTCATGGTGCTGATTTATGATGCTGGAGGTGTGGGTTCAGTCTTTTATTCTACAGAGATCTTTGAACCTGCACTCCAGGCAAAGAATCAACCACAATGCTACTGGATACTTTGGTGCTACTTTCTTATCTTTTGTTTTGGTTCCATCCCAAATTAGGAATGAGTATTTTTATAGTGCAGCTAAGTGGTTTAATGATTTCTGTATAGATTTGGTTTTTCCTTTTTTTCTGGGCCATAAAAGTTTTATTATTTTTGGTAAGTGAAAAAAGATACATGAAAATGCATGGATATTCTCTGGAGAGCCTTGGTAACTTCCTCTTGAGGATCCCAATAAGCTCTTTCACTGATTTTTCGGGAGTTTGAACAGGCCTATGCTTCATTGTTCAGATGCATTTAAAAGACAGAGTGCAATAGCATGAAGATCTGTGGTGAAGACAATGATTTTCTATAAAATCTGAGGTGTTACCTACTATAGATAGTTCTGAAAATCTCCAATGTGAGTATTCTCAGTGATGCTTTAACTTGAAACTTCGGTGCAGGAGGAAACTTTGGCAATACACAAAGCTTAAAAAAACCATTCCAACCTGAGAAATATCTACTGACTATGAATTCTACATAAAGCACTTATAAATAAAGTCACAAAAGAATACCATGGCAACGAAGGAAGAAAAGAGATCAAACTATTCATTATAAAAAACAAATTATGCTATCTTTATTGCAAGCTTTATAATCTCTCTTTCTGTTCTTTCTTACAGCATCAGAGTACAGAAACTTGGTTAAAGTGGAACTGTTATTGTCCCTCTGATATAAAAGCCATTGACTTGCAGGAAAATTTCACTGAGAAAATGTATTCTACATGTAAGCAAAACAAAACACTGCTTTTTAAAACAGGGGATTTGGCATATAAACAAGCAAATAAAAAACAGTTAATCCATAACCAACCTTAAAATGAACACTTGAAGCTAAGCAAGAAAGGCTCAAAGCAGAGAAAAATCTACAGAGGTCAAGAGCATGAAAAAAATTTGAAGAATTGTTGCAAAGTATTAGCACCTTCCTCTAAACCTGCTGCTTCAGCTTTCTCACCTTTCTCTTGCCTCACAGCCATGTGCTACTCTTTATGTATAGGGCATCTCTATTTTACTGACTTTTCACTCAGAGCAATGCACAATCTTCGAAGTATTTAAGGTCTTTCACACATATAAAAGTGACCATTGTTAAAATCTTATTTTGCTTTGTATTTCTGCTCTCTACACTACCTAGAAGTACTGTGTCTCCTCACATCATAGAATAATAGAATCACAGAATCATAGAATTGTTTGGGTTAGAAGGGACCTTAAAGATCATCTACTTCCACCCCCCCTGCCATAGGCAGAGACACCTCCCACACCTCCCACGTTGCTGAAAGCCCCATCCAGCCTGGCCCTGAACATTTGGAGCACGATTCACTAGACCAAAAGTCAACATCAATTTTAAAAAGCAATGAAGCATGTTGCAAACTTCTTTGACTGGCATGGGAGCCCATTGTAACTTGTACATATGAACATATCTAGGCAAATTATGTGAATCCCACCCTGTCTCTGAATGAGATAACCTATTGCCATATGGTTTTAAGGTAATTGGTCCTTTTTTTTTTTTTCCCCAGCATATTCTTGCAAAATGTCCAACAAGGGAATGGTCTTCAGCTCAGATACTATTTGAATGGGACTTTCCAGGACTCTGTGTTAGATGATATACTCAGTTGGACCATGCATAGTTAATCTATAAAACACATGTGCCTGGCAAAGCTGGTAAACACAGGGCAGACCTAACAGATGAAGATACCCTCTAGCACGCTCCTCAGTGCTGGAAGACATAGCTAAAGAGATGGACTCCTCTTCTGCACCCAGGAGCATGGATGAGCCATCTTTGTGTTTGCAAACTGCAGGTCTTAATTCTTTGTGAACTGATTGACTGTTTGTGGCAGGGAAGGGTGTGCCCACTGATACATAACTGTTCTTCAAAACTTCAAACTTGCTGTTGACTGCTCAATATAAAGAAAATGATCATGACAAAATGGTCAGGTGATTTTCACATGTTCTGATTATTACCTTTACAAGTTAGAAGAGAGATGCATTGATAGGAAATTTCATATTATAGTTAATCATAGAATCACAGAATCATAGAATCATTATGGTTGGAAGGGACCTCCAGGGTCATCAAGTCCAACCTTTATCCCATCATATTCCTAACCATTAGACCATTGGACCATGGCCTCAAGTGCCTCATCAACCCGTTTTTTGAACACCCCCAGGGACGGTGACTCCACCACCTCCCTGGGCAGCCCATTCCAGTGCCCAACCACCCTCTCAGTAAAGAACTTCTTCCTAATATCCAACCTAAACTTCCCCTGATGAACTTGAGGCCATTTCCTCTCGTCCTGTCATTAGCAATTCAGGAGAAGAGACCAACACCAGCTTCACTACAACCTCTCTTTAGGTAGTTGTAGAGGGCAATAAGGTCTCCTCTCAGTCTCCTCTTCTCCAGGCTAAATAACCCCAGTTCCCTCAGCTGGTCTCCATAAGGCTTGTTTTCCAGACCAGCCTCGTCGCCCTTCTCTGGACTCGCTCCAGCACCTCAATGTCCTTCCCATCCTGCAGTGCCCAGAACTGGATGCAGTACTCAAGGTGTGGTCTCACAAAAGAAACATAATGTTAAGAAATAACAATATGTTAAGAAACATAATTTTCTGTGTATTGTTTCCCCTAGTTATAACACTTTTATTTTTCCAATTATTTTGATTAAATTTACCCCTATGGTATTATTTTTTTCTTGCATATCTAATAGCAGTTTTAAAAAAAAAATCTTAGCTGTTGATAGGGCAGAGAATTGCTGTGGGTTTTGTTTTCTTTTTTTCTTTAGAAGTTACAGCTGTAGAACTTTAAACACTACATAAAACATGAAAATTATTCTGAAATGGTGTAATAATACAACATAAAAAAATGCTGCCCTAGATTAAAATTTACATCTATTCTTGTATCTGTGTGCTGATCCATTTTTAAAGCACTTGCAAGATTTGTTGTTATTCTGAGGGTAGAAAATAGACTCCAGTACTCTTGTAGAAGGACATATTGTGTTCCTACTTGTTGATAAAAGGAAGAGAAAAGGAATTCAGTTCTGTCACATAAATAACGAACAAAAATCATCTCTTCTTGGGGAAACTGCAAGGTCAGGTCATTTCCTTACATTGATCAAAGTGGTCACTTCCTCCATCTTTTCATCTTATTGAAATATTTTTTGGCCTAATCCTGCTGTTACAAGGCAGTTCTATTAGATCCTAAGTTGTCTATGTAATGTGAATATCAGCTCTTTTCAGGGTTCATATCTATATGAACGTGTCCAAAAGCCAGATTTTTTAAAAAAAGACATTTAATTCATAGTCCATTTTATGTTGCAAGAGAGCTGAGAACCTCCATCCAGAATCATTCCTCAGTGGAAGGTGGAGTGCATTTTCCTCATTAGCTATGTCATATTTATGAAAAATGCAACAAGTAGGTGTCACAGTCAATAGAAAGACGCAGGTAAGAGACAACAATGGAGCAAGAGGAAGGCTGTGTGTTCAGACTGGTCATCTTTACACATATCTACTTGGAATTTAGTAAATTAATGTTAGGTGTGTAGAATGTGAGAGATAAGAATAGTTGAAGATTCTTGTCTTCTGGCCAGTCCTGGTAATTTCTTACAGGAAGCACAAGCAGAGGGCGTTCTTGAAGAGACTTATAAGAAGGACTTGAAAGATGGGTGGACTTTAGATATTATTCCTGAGTTGTAGGTTAGACATAAAGAGTCTTGTTGAAAAGCATACAAGGGGTTCTGTAGGAGAGTGTTGTGAACAGGAGAGAGCTGGGAAGAGAGAAATGTACAAGGGCAAGTGCAACTATTTTTGTACATATGAAGATGGAGAGGTAACCTCCATTTGATGTCAGTGACTCACAGAGGAATTGTGAAGGGACTCAAGAAAATAGATGTAGTGCCTATAAAAAGCTAACAGAATATCAGAGATTGGATTTGAGAGTAGGGTAGGAATTAGGAGCTCAGGAGTGAAATCTAGACTAACATTCTTTCTGCAATGAACATGGAAAGGTTGGCTTGGGTAAAAGGCCAAAGCAACACATTTTGCTTCAGCTACATTTAGTTGCTCGCAAGGGGAGAAGTACCACAGACAAAGGGTGGAAGAGACATGCCGAGGATTGAGGAGCTTGCTTGTGGGCACAAGTCAAAATTGACTGAGTAAAATCATGGCCAGTGCAGAAGCTGAGCTCGTGAGGACTCCAAAGAAGTGAGAAGGCAGAAAAGTAAAACAGTAAAATCTAAAAGAATTGAAAGAGTAAAATCACAAGCAGAAAAGTGGAAGGAGGAACCTGGAGTTACAGACTACCTACTTAGAGAGAGCCACAAAAAGTCTTATATTAAGGAATAACATGCCTGACTGTGTGAAGTGTCTGAAGGGTCAAGACAGAGGAGAAGAAAACAGACAATTGAGTTTGATTATGTTTAAGAGCTCTCTGAAGACCATGAGCAGCAGAGCAGAAAGAAGGAGCAACAGACAACCAGAAATGGTCCAGAATCCAGAAGGAGCTCAACACCTCCTGTAAATACAAATAGATCTGCCTACCACAAATTTTATTTATCCTGTGGAGTCTTGTAGTACAATAACAGTATTTCAAAAATAGTATTTCATGACTGAGAAAGGCATCACAGTGGGTTCTTGCCTGAGAATACAGCCAGACACCCTGACATTTACAGGAGATATCTCAAGGTCATTTATAGCACTCAGAGACTGGGCACTTTCAGCCTCTGCCTTTTGAATTCAGCTCTTGTTTCAGTGACATCCCCCATTGATTTGGGTAATGGTAAGTGGCAGCCTGGCCAGGAGCTTCCGCCTCCTCCTGTGCAGGGGGCTCCACGCGCTCCTTCCAATTACACAGCAGGGGCTGCCACGCTGTCCCTTGAAGTGAGCGTGAAGTCAGAAGTCAATTGTCCATTCTCATCAGATTTAGCCACAATATATGCTACACGAAGTTTCAAGTGACTAGAATTAGCTTACACACAGTAAACATTTCAGGTCTAATCTGATCATTTTAAGTGAAAACTAGTGAGCTTTAACTGTAAGGAAGAAAAAAAAAAGCCATGCTATAATCGATAAACAAGGAATGATCTGAGAGAGGGAACCAGTGCGTCCAATTAATCATCCTACCAGCTGATCAGATTTATGATATGAAGCAAATTAATCTCATGCTTTCAAAAAACTGGGGGTTATACTATATAAACCTTAACCACGGCCCTTACTGTGGTAATTTGATTTGGGAAGATTTCCTCTGAGACAGCAATGGCATATGTTTACAGCTGAAACATACACAAATATTAATCACACTTTTCTAACAGTGATTGTATTAATGTCTTCCCAGGCACTTTTACTTGAAGTGACTCTCTCTTGTGACTTGTCTGTACATGCTTACACATGAATGAGAGGATGTAACGTGGCCTCTTCACTGGAATTTAATTTTTCAACAGGAATCATATTCTCAACACAATAATAAAAAAAAGTTTTGTTTCCAGATTGATTTCATTTTTTCTTTCCTTTGTTACTACAGTGTCTCCTTGTATGCAGTTTTTAGAAGCACTTTTACAGATATATTGATTTTTTGTTACAAGCATCAGTTTTCATGGTACGAACCTGTCTTCTCCTCCCTCATTAAAATGGTGCTTTTGGTGAAGGAGAAAAGAAGGAAGAGAATGCCTTTTCCTAATATGATTTTTTTAAAAAATCTTGAATTATGGACACCGTATTACAGGTCTTTTAGGTTTGTTGTTGTTTAACACAGATTGTATTTCGACATGAAATGAGCTCAATATTTCACTTCCCAAATAAAGGCCAGAGCTGTACTCTGCTAAAGGGTGCAGCCTAGAGATGTAAGTCAGATTTGCCTATATACTATGCATTTTGCAAAGGGAATGTTTCATCAAACCCTAATACAACTTTTCCTTAAACCCAAATACAATCCTTACTAGGAATCAAGTAGCAAAAACTCTGTGATCTGCTGAAGACAGAGTGGATCTTTGTGTTCAAGTTCAGACAAGCAGAGACTGTTTTCTTCTTAACAGTGTAAGTTAATGAGGCAGAGAGAAAGAAGGGGTCAAGAAACGGATTAATTTCTTCCTTCCCTATAAACATGTACAGTTCTCTGAATTTTCCCACATCAGCCCTTTGGACTTGCAGTTAGTGTAGATTCCTCTGTTATCCAGCCAGGATGGAAGTCAGCAAACCCTTTCCCCCTGAATTCCCTGTAATAAACTAAAAAATAAACTGATATATCAGCAAAACAGTTGGGAAGCCCATCAGGCATTGCAGCATCCATGGCAGACAGCATCCACTTGGGTGTCTGTGCTTCACTACTGGGACATCCACATCATGAATAAAGAGGTATATTAGCCTGATGTGGTCCCAGTACTGCATTTGTGCCAGTGGCTTCCTCACACAGATCCTGAAAATACTGGGGATAAAGTTCAGTTCTCAAAGTGACTCCTTCCTGTTTTCTCTGCTTAGTAACTTCTGCTTTTTCACAAACTGCTTTGGATTTGTCAATATTTCTTTAAAGATATTATTATTTAGTGCTGCAGTTTAAGTATCAATTTGATAAAAGGTCAGACTCATACTAAATGAAGAATAAATCATGGTCAGAATATTCTCTGCCAAAAAGGAGTATCTCCTAACAACAACTTCAGTTATTATCCATCTCTTCAGGGAAGAAGCTGAGGTACAGGCAGATTAAGTGGTCTATTCAAGACTACACAAGACTCCTCTATGACGGCCAGAACTGAATCAAAGGGATCACGTGATCCAGGAGCTACTCTGTTTTTCCTTTCTCTGTTACCTGGAACAAGATCATCCATGTTTTAATCCCCTTACACTGCATTCCCTTATACATTCTAGTCATGTCTATATTCTTATCTATTCACATTCGTCTATACCAATTCAAAATACTGCTGTAAACATTATTTTCCTCTTGGGGCATTTTTGACCATGCATTTTTCCTCCCAGGTTCTCTTTTTGAGTTTCCCCCTCTCCACTGCATCAAGCATACCTTTCTTCACAGCCCACACCTTGCCCATGCTCTATCAAGACGGTAGCTCCCTTCTACTCATGCCAGATGTGAGTTGTCCAGGCCCCCTGTTCACTTAGGAGTGTCCCCGTCTCAAAATTGCCACAGCTGTTTCATGTCCCTCCTACAAATCCCACCTTAAAATTCCTCTGGTATGTACGACAAGCTTGGCACTGCTGTGCTGCAGTTGTGCTGAGACCAGGACCAACCACAGAGACTGGTATTGATGCATTGGCTCCTTCTGCTCTCCCATCTGTCTGCATCTCTTGCTTTGCACGCGGAGCTTTTTGAGCACAGACCATGTGTTTATGGTGGGTAAAGCACACAGAAAAAGAGGGCCATGGTTCATGAGAGGGGCACCTATTTCTAAAGCAGTACAAATAGTAAATCAGTGCCATGACACCAGCAATTAATTTGGTCAGTAACACCAGAACCAAAAGCAATAAATCACTGCCACTGAGACCTAACCCAAGCCAAGCACAGTGAAAAACCTACTGAACATTTTTAATATATTGCACTTCCATGAATTCAACCCAGTGCAGGCTTTGCCTTTTGGAGACAGCATTGCAGTATTGGCTTGTGTTCAATATCTCATCCTTTCTAACCTCCAAATACTTCTGTGTGGTTCTGCTGTTGCAATCACTCATTTGAGGGATGATCTATTTGACTGCTGAATAGTCTAACAATAAGATAGCTTGTGGAAGTAGAAGCCTGGCCAAAAGACTTCTCTTCTGAAGGCATCCTCTGCCAATAAGCATCAGCGAAAGCTGTCCTTGACAGGACAGGTACATGCATGTTGCTCTCTGACTCCAAAACATCCTGGGGTCAGTTTGATGACAACGATGTTGCAGCACTAGGAACTCACAGGACCCATCAATCCCCCATGAGTTTTTTCCCCAAGTCAGGCATATAAAATCAATTACATTAATTTAACGAGTTAGTTTTCAGGAGATTTGTCTCACTGTGAGTTGGATCATTCTGAACATATGCAACAGGAGAGGTGCCTGAGGACTGGAGGATAGCAAATGTCACTCCAGTCTACAAGAAGGGCAAGAAGGAGGACCCGGGTAACTATAGACCGGTCAGCCTCACCTCCATCCCTGGAAGGGTGATGGAACAACTTGTTCTTGGCACTATCTCTAGGCATATCAAGGATGAGGGGGTCATTAAGAGTAGTCAACATGGCTTTACCAAGGGTAAGTCATGTTTGACCAACCTTATAGCCTTCTATGAGGAAATAACTAGGTGGATGGATGATGGTAGAGCGGTAGACGTGGTTTATCTTGATTTCAGTAAAGCATTTGACACTGTCTCCCACAGCATCCTCGTAGATAAGCTGATAAAGTATGGGTTTGGTGATCAGGTAGTGAGGTGGATCAAGAACTGGTTAAAGGGAAGAAGTCAGAGAGTTGTAGTCAATGGGACAGAATCCGGTTGGAGGTCAGTAACTAGTGGAGTCCCTCAGGGGTC